>PITA01025814.1:5347-23852 GCA_004023965.1 Spilogale gracilis
AAGATTTTATTTATTTGACAGAGAGAAACACAGCTAGAGAGGGAACACGAGCAGGGGGATTGAGAGAGGGAGAAGCAGGCTTCCCGCCGAGCAGGAAGCCCGATGTGGGGCTCGATCCCGGGTCTCCGGGATCATGACCTGAGCCGAAGGCAGTGGCTTAACCAACTGAGCCACCCAGGCGCCGCCCAAGCTGGTTCTTTCAAAAATGAAACCAGAAAACCTGCTGACTATCCTTTTTAGCAAATAATTAGAAAATGAAAGGAGTGAAAGAACAAATAAGAAATACTAAATAGAAAGCAACTATAGAAACTGAGGGAATTAAAGAATTCATTAAAAAAAGTATTAGCTCTATGCAAAAGATTTGAAAACCTTAATTAAATTATTCAAAATTCACTAGAACAGACACAGAATAATGGAAGATCTAAAAAAGCAATTAACATTGGGGGTGGGAGTAGAGGTGAGGAAAAGCAAATAAGGTTTACAAAGAACAAATCATAGAAAACATAAGGTCAAGATGGATTCATTGTAAAATCTACTATATAACAAAATAAAGGGTACTCTTATAAAGCATAAAGAAGAATTTCTTCTAAAACATTCTTATAACTAAAATTTAATATTGTTACCAAGGCCAGCAAAATTTCTAAAAATATGGAACCACTGATGTCATTTATGAATATAATGAAAATAAAAACTAAATAAAATATTGGAAATAGTAGAATATTTATTAATATAAATTACAAAATGAATAGATCTAAGGAAGAAAGAATTTAATCGTGCCCATTGATGTTATATAATCATTCGACTAAAAACCCACACTCTCAGATCTTTCTTTATTAAAAAGTAAATTCTTAATAAAACAGAAATAGATGGATATTTCTTTAATATCTTTACAGGTCCAAAGATAACACCATTGTAAAATGGAAAAACACTAGACATATGCCCACTTATAGTTAAGTAAAACACAAGAATTTACACTTAAATCACTACTGCTAAAAATTGTTCTGAATGCTCTAATTGATGCAATTAGAGAAAGAAAGAAAGAAAGAAAATTAATTGAAAAGGAAGGAAAAAAAAACAATTAATTACAGAGTAATTTCCAGCTATGTAGGAAACCCAAGAAAGCCAACTTCAAAAGCAACTTAAAGAAAAAAGATAATTCAATGAGGTAGAAGTTGGAGACAAGACCAAATAATAAACTTCATATATAAAAAATCATCAGCCTTGTAAAAATAATAAGTAATGACCCAATTTACAATAAAATAATCATAAGAATCACAAATAAAATTCTTTTTTTTTTTTTAAAGATTTTATTTATTTGACAGAGAGAAACACAGCCAGAGAGGGAACACAAGCAGGGGGAGTGAGAGAGGGAGAAGCAGGCTTCCCGCCGACCAGGGAGCCCGATGTGGGACTCGATCCCCGGTCTCTAGGATCATGACCTGAGCCGAAGGCAGTCGCTTAACCAACTGAGCCACCCAGGTGCCCCTACAAATAAAATTCTTAAAAATAAACTTAAAAAACATATATAAACAAAGAGATAAAGTAAGAGGTAAAAGAAAATACTAAACAAATCAAAAGTTTTATCATGTTTCTAAAAAGAAAAACTCAACATATAAGATGTCAAATCTCCATAATTTAATCAATAAATTTAATGTGATCCTAATAAAAATCCATGACAATTATAAAGGCATGCATGAACAGCTAAAAAAAATAGGACAGCGAGAGAGATGAGAGATTTTCTGTTAGCCAAAATATATTTTAAACGTTACAACAGTTAAAATGTGTACTATCACCAGTTATAGATGACAGATCAATAGAATACAATAAAAAGTTCAACTGACTGAAATACAGGAGGTAATTGTGTTTATGATTCTGATAAAGTGATATTTAAATTCAGTGAGAGAAGTTTTTTATTGTTTTTCTTTTTCAATTAACATACTTGGAAAAATAAATAACTAAGGCAAAATAACCCACACTTCACACCTACATCAGGATAAACTGTACATGAATCAGATATTTAAATGTCAAAAGAAAAATAAATAGTAGACTAGCATTAAAGGAAAATATAGGAAATATTAAAAATTGATTTTGGATTGTGGAAGAACTTTGTAAATGAAGCATAAGTCCAGAAGCCATAAAAAAAAGATTGATTAATTTAACTGCATTTTGTAAAGTTTCCATGGAAAAACTCACAATAAACAAACCAAAGAACAAACTAAAACTAAAAAAATTACTTATAAATCATATCACTATGCAACAATGTTTATATATATGAAAACTTGTTAAAATCCCATAAGAAAAATATCATGAATGCATTAGAAAGAAAAAAAAGACAAAATATAAACCAACAATTCATAAAAAAAGACAATATACATGATTATAAATACATGAAAAGGTATTTTCAATCATAATAAGAAACACAAATTAAGGGGCGCCTGGGTGGCTCAGTTGGTTAAGCGACTGCCTTCGGCTCAGGTCATGATCCTGGAGATCCGGGATAGAGCCCCACATCGGGCTCCCTGCTCAGCAGGAAGCCTGCTTCTCCCTCTCTCACTCCCCCTGCTTATGTTCCCTCTCTGGCTGTGTTTCTCTCTGTCAAATAAATAAATAAAATCTTAAAAAAAAAAAAAAAAAAGAGAAACACAAATTAAATTTCTCTGACCAGTTTTCCCTGGGCAGATTGCCAAAGAGCAAAAAGTCCGGTCTTGTTGCAGCACCAGACATGTAAGAAAGCAAACTGTCCTCCTCTGTGATAGCAGCATTAATTATCATATCAACTTTTAATAAAAGGAAATTTGGTAAAAAAAAAAAAAGCACCCAAATTATAAACACAGTTGTTATTCCCCACCTCAGTTCTATATCTAGAAATTATCTTAGAATTATGTTTGTATTTGTGAGATGATATATGCTGGGCTGATGTTAACTATTATATCCAGTTATGCCTAAAGTATTAATGCTAAATCTACTCTGATCTATCTGCCCTGTGTGTGCATTGCTGGTTGGTGTGCACACTATACTGATAGTAGTAAGTACGAATATTACCCCAATGCTGCAGTATCATTTACAGTAGCTAAAGGCTGGAAAGGACATTTGACATCATTTACACTAAAAAAACTGGAAATGAAAACCCCACTGAAACACCACATACAAACTAATAAAATGCCTTTTAAAAAGGACAATAGCATGTTGTGGAAAAGATGCAGAACAACTGGAATTCTCATACACTGCTAAGGAAACAGAAAATGGTCAGTTTCTTGCAAAGTTAAACATACCAGGAATCCCACTACATGAGAAAGTAAAATTTATATTTACACACAATCTGTGTTCAAATGCTTATAGGGGTTTTATGCATAACTACCAAAAACATCTTGTTCTTCAACTGGTAAATGAATAAAACTATGCTACATCCAAGCAACAGAATACTACCCAAATTTTTAAAAAGAAACGGATATATGCATAATAAGTATTAAAAATATGAAATGAAAAAAATACATAAACTTGTTTCCTCATAATAAAAGTAGTCCAGGTGAAAGCAAGCCATCCTGAGCTCACAGATCACACTTCTCTCTCCTCAAACTTAGCAAGTAACTTTTCTTTTCAAGGTTGCAATCTATATGCTCTACTTCCATTCACATTAGTGTTTCAGGTTAAAGAAAAGAGAAAGGTCAGGAAGTCTTAGCTTTGTTTTTCTTAAACAGCTTTTATGAAGTATAATTGACATACCATAAATCCCACCCATTGTGATTGCACAATTAAGTATTCCTGGCGACTTAACGAGGAATGTTGTGCAGCCGTCAGCACAATAATTTTAGAATAATTTCTTCATTACAGAAAGATCCCTTATGTTCTTTTCCAATCAGTCCTCACTACCAGTCCCAACCAGTGATCTGAGACTTTCTGTGTCTATAGATTTGCCTTTTTCAGACATTTCAAATACAGGGAATAATACAATATCTGATGTATTGCATTTAGGTTCATTCGCTTGGTGTTTTGACGTTTACTCGTGTTATAGCATGTTTCAGAAAAATCTAGCCAGGACTGAGGCCCATTTTGAGGTCAGGAAAAACTCAGTGAGCAGAATAAGGAAGACAACAAAGGAAGGAAATTAACAGCAAATGAAATTGGGGCACGGGGCATGGTGTGGGACTGAAAAAGCCAGACAGCGGAAGCACACATTTAGTGAATTCTGAAATCTCCCAGAAATTATCCATTATGTAGAACAAATATACGTCCTCATAATAAGGACAGCCACACAAAGCAGCTCACCATGTCATATGGAAGTCCTGCGCCTTCCTGTGAAGATTGAAGGAGTACAAAGTGGATTTATTCACATACAAAGAAAATGAGGAAAAAATTTAGTCTCCAGTTGATTCCATTTGATGACCTAAAATAACCATCCAACACATGTAAACACCTATAAAGGACAAAAAGTATATAACAAAATTCTCTTTTACATGCATTATTGAGCACATTAAAAAATCTCCAGGTGTCAAAACTTAAGAGGAAACTGAAAATCAGAATTGATGAAGGCCTGAATATTTGTAATAAACACAATTCCTAAATGGATAAATATAATCAAGAATTGCAGGTGCATTATATTTTGTTGTGACATTTCTGTACCATAGGAAAAAAAAGATTTATTCAGGAAAATCAGTTAAATAAATCTGAGTTTCATAACAACTGCTGGTAAAGTTATATTTAAAACCTAAGAGTTGAAATGAATAAAAAGTATAAATTCAAATTTTACAAAATAAAAATATATGTAACAATAAAAATAAAAACAAAAATATCTAGTGAAACTTCATCAATCCAAAAGATAGAAAAGAAAAAAGATAAAGATCACAGGAAATAAAAAACCCAAAGTAAAGTGGCAGAAATAAAAACAAAATATTGTAAATTACAATAAATATAAGTGGGCTAAATGAACTGTTTAAAAAATTGCTGACTCTCAATCTGGACTAAAACGGAAAAATAAAACTTCACTATACACTGTCAGTGATACAAAATAAAACAAAAAATACACAAAATGACTAAAAACTAAAAAATGAAAATACACATACTAGGCAAATAACCACAAAAGTTACATAAAAA
Organism: Spilogale gracilis; assembly: GCA_004023965.1. NCBI lineage: Eukaryota > Metazoa > Chordata > Mammalia > Carnivora > Mephitidae > Spilogale > Spilogale gracilis. Next base: position 10,439 of record PITA01025814.1, read on the forward strand.
GAAAATGAAAAATGTGGAAGAAGCAGAAGACTAAAACTTTAAAATAAGAAGGATATCAAGAAAGCTACTCAATTTTTTTTTAACTCTTAAGTTCCAAAGTGAACATTGTGACATGAGGTCATTTCAGAGTAATTGTGACAATGATGATGATGATGACTTATGTAATTGTATTTCCATGGCATTCTTAACACTGAAACTCCTATGCATGTTTATTCAAGTTGTTCTTTTCTCTGCAGAATGACAAAACATTTGTCTCTGTTTCTCATAATTTTCATCATACTTCTTTGCATATCTGTTGCTTTCAGGTTGGTTGTTTTTCAGGCATCTTTCTCAGAAATTAAACTATGTATATAAACCCTGACTGTTCACACATAAATGAATTAAATCCTGCTGATACTTTGATACTTCCACATGGAGATTTAATTAGGACATACTTATAACTGACAGATTTTCAAGAAATAGATAATTATATTTCTCATTTTAGTTAATAAACATAAGAACCATTATCATAAAGAAATGAGTAATACAAGAGACTGTCTAATTTCAAGCACTTATTTCCTCATAAATCTGTTTATACAAGATTTCTCTTATGTCCAAAATGATATGAAGTAGTTTACTGAATTAAAGATAATGAGAAATCAGGGCTTGCATATAAAACCAAAGCAGAAACATTGTAACTTTTTATTGTTTACACATACAAAAATGCACGCGTGTGTGTGCGCACGCACACACACACACACAGAACAAGTAGTTTATCTGGGAAAGAGCTTATTAATTAGTTAGTTGATTAAAGATAAACAGGAAACCTTGATTCCATACAATAGCTTTTGGCAAGATTTTGGAATATGTATTTGGCTGTAGTTTAACAAAGGTATAAAACACTAATCTAAAGGATAATCTTTTCTATTATTACTGCCACATTAAATCACACAGAAAATAAGGCTGATAAATGCAGAGCATCACTTCTACCAGGACATTAAAATGATCAAGGTAATTACTTCTTTATAATTAAAAACATCCTGGATATGGTCCTTTTTCTCTTAATGTTGGAGAAGGGGTGCCTAGGTGGCTCAGCCGTTAAGCATCTGCCTTTGGCTCAGATCATGATCCGGAGTCCTGGGTTCGAGCCCCACATCAGGCTCCCTGCTTCTCTCTCTCTCACTCCCCCTGCTTGTATTCCCTCTCTGGCTGTGTTTCTCTCTGTCAAATAAATAAAATTTTAAAAAAACGTTGGGGAAAATGTGTAGATTGATTTCAAAGTATAATGTTCTATGTGTTAGTGATCCTTGAAATAAGCAAGCCTAGTTTCACATTCCTGTTCAAACACACTGAGTTAATAAATAATATTAATTATCTAATCATAGGAAAATTACTAGAACAAAACATTAAAATGACTTCAGTAGCAACAAGTGAAGTTTTTGTATATTTTCAAATTTTATATTTTCAGAATGTTCATTAAGGTAAAATTAATTTTTTAAAAAGCATGAAGAAAAAAGTATATTTCCTATACAGAAAAAATGGCAATTATTATATATATATTTATTTCTATTAAGTACCTATTCTTCTTTTAAATAAAAATAGTTTGGTTTTCCTTCTAAAATTATATGACCAAATAATATTCTTCTCTAGGCTACTGAAGTGGTGGTTTACACTGATTGATACTGAAGCAGCTTACCATATTTGGAATAAACCTCACTAGGTTATGAAGTTTTCTTTAAACCTTGATAGATTTGATCTCCTTGTATTTTGTTGAGGAATCTTGCATCATATTCATTAGTGATATTGGTCTGTAATTTCCCTGCTTGTATCTCATAATCTGGTTTTAGCATTAGGATAATACTGAGTTTACAGAATTAATTAAGAAATATTTCCTCTATTTTTATTTTCTGGGCCAGTTTCTAACGAATTGGCATTATTTTTTCTTAGTAAATGCTTGATAAGATTCATCAGTAAATACATCTGAACTTTTTAAAAAAAATTTTCTTACCTATTTGACAGAGAGAGAGACAGAGAGAGAGAGAACACAAGCCAGGAGAGAGGGAGAGGGAGAAGCAGGCTTCTCGCTGAGGAGGGAGGCCAATAGCCCCTGGGATCATGGCCTGGGCTGAAGGCAGACACTTAATGACTGAGCCACCCAGGGGCCCCAATACATCTGAGCTTTTTAATAAAAAAATTACTAATTATTATTTCATATTCTTAATAGTTATAGGACTATTTAGGTCATCTCTTTCTCCTTATGTGAGTTTTGGGGATTCGTGTTCTTTAAGAAAGTGGTTCATTCCTTTTAAGTCATCAAATTTGCGGGCATAAAGTTGTTCAGAATATTCCTTTATTGTCTTTTTAATATTCAGGGAATCACTAGTGATTATCTCTTTTTTATTTCTGGTATGTATATCTTCTCTCTCCCCATCCCACCCCCCCTTTTTTCAGTTAAAAATTGACTAGAGGTCTATTAGCTTTATTGCTCATCTCAAGGAACTAGCTTTTGATTTTGTTGATTTTCTCTATTGTTTTCTCTTTTCAACTTTATCAATTTATCTTTTTATTATTTCTATTTGTCCTGCTTACTTTTGATTTATTCTTTCTTTTTTCTTTCTTTTTCCTTCCTTCCTTTTCCAGCTCTCCTTCCCTCCTTTTCTTCCCCTTCTCCCTCCTCCTCCTCCCCCTACTCTCACCTCTCACTTTTCCTTCTCTCTCTCTTTTCTTCAAGGGGCACCTGCCTGGCTCAGAGGGTTAAGCCTCTACCTTCAGCTCAGGTCATGATCTCAGAGTCCTGGGATCTAGCCCCACATCGGGCTCTCTGCTCAGCAGGGAGTCTGCTTCTCCCTCTCTCTCTACCTGCCTCTCTGCCTACCTGTGATCCCCCCTCTCTCTCTGTGTCAAATAAATAAATAAAATCTTTTTTTTAAAGAAAAAGTAAAAGTTTAGGTTATTGAATTTAGGTCTTTCTGATTTTCTAAAGTGTGTTTTTAATGATATAAAATTCCTTCTAAATGTTATTACTGTATTCTTCAAAACACACACACACACACACATATATAATTTTTTTGAGACTTAACCAATGTGATATCTGGAATTATTTTATCTAATTTCAAAATATTTTGATATTTTTCCAACTTTCTTTTTTTTTTTAAAAGAATTTATTTATTTCTTTGACACAGAGAGAGATCACAAATGGGCAGAGAGGCAGACAGAGAAAGCGGGGGAAACAGGCTCCCTGCTGAGCAGAGAGCCCAATGTGGGACTCAATCCCAGCACCCTGAGATCATGACCTGAGCCAAAGGCAGAGGCTTACCCCTCTGAGCCACCCAGGCACCCTCCAGTTCTCTTTATGTTACAGGTTTCTAATTTAATTTCACTGGAATCTGACATCAAACTTTGCATGATTTGTCACTTTAAATGTGTTATAGTGTGCTTTATGTCCCCAAATGAGATCTATTTTGGTAAAGTTCCATATGAGTTCAAGTAAAATGTGTATTCTTTTGCTGTTGGATGTCACATTCTATAAATGTCAATTAGATCAAGTCTCTTGATAATATTGGTCAGATCAATTATATCCACGCTGATCTTTTGCCTGCTTGACATATCAGTTACTGGCAGAGGAGTGTTGATATCTTTAACTATATATGGATTTGTTTATTTCTCCTTGGGGTTCTTTAAGTTTTACCTCATGTATTTTAATGCTTTGTTGTTAGGTGTATACACATTTGGCAGTGCTGTGTCCTCTTGGAGAATAAAGTCCTTTGGAATTATGTAATGCCCCTCTTGGTCCCTGATAATTTTTAAAGTTTTTTAGTTACTGCATTTCCTTATTCTATTGAGAAGTTCAAACTATTTCCATGTTTTCTCTACTGCAGTCAAATGCTACAGTGGAAATCCTTGTACTTGCAAACTTATCTCATTAGGAAGGTGAATTTTCAATAAGAATAGGAGACCCTCATAATCAATGAATCTTTCCAAGAGTTTTGAAATGGGGTTCCAATGACCCTCGAATCTGAGAGTATGCTATCCAGGATTACCTAGATTATATCAAGATAAGGATAAAGACCTTTTCTGGAACTTTATCAATCAACATTATCCCCATTTTAATAATGAAAAGCAATTACTTCATATGATTTCATAAGGAATTTGTAACTCAATGAAGTATGGATTATTACTGGACACTAGCTATTTAAAATAAAGTAATAATGTCCTAAATGCCTAACAAAATATCTGTTGTATATCCAAAAATAATGAGTACATTAAGAGTACATTAAGATTCTAACAGGAAAAAAAATTACTTCAAAACAGGAACAAAATGTTTTACATTAATAAATGATTAAATTAGAAACTGGATCATAAATAGAAGTGTGAGTTCTTAGCATATGTTCACTTTAAGCAAACATGATGACCTCAGATTATATTTAAAACCCTTCATAAGAGTATTCAGCTTCAAAGCAGGTGACTAAGTTAAGCAATAGGATACAGGATAACTTTGATTAAGCTAAACAATTTAATTATGCGAAGGTGATAATCACTTCATAGAACATACAGGTCTATAAAATGACTTAGTAAGTCTTGGCTAATCCATAGCTTATATTTGAAGGAAAGTACTGAAGCTGACTTTAAAAATTAAAGTGGTGCCATTATCCTCTCCAACTTTCAATTTACTTAGAAAATGATTTAAGAAGTGACACTGCAGCATGCTCTAGGAACTCAACATTGGATTACAAGTCAAGGTGATAGGGTTCTAGATTCCACTTGTCACAAATTATTTTGACTTACAGTGGCAGGAGTCTTCAAATTTCTGGGCTTCAATTTCTTTCTTAGAAATTAAGGATACTCGACCACTAAATTTCCTTCTAAGTTTTCTTCTAACACTATACATTTATTTATCCTTTACTCAGCAAGTAAGTAAACAAATACTTATTGAGTGTAAGGATACTGTGTGACTATAAGGATGCTTCATTTATTTTGTTATTTCTTTGTAGGCCTCTCCCCTAGGAGACTCATTACAGGGTTATCATCTCTGCTCTGGACTCTTCCAGAGGTACTCAGAGTCTACGACTATACTGCTCTACCTGCCTCTTCCAATTAAAAACTACATATTTTCTTACCAAAGCCCATTATACTCTTCTTGCATTGGGAAGTTCTCAAAATAACAACCTAGTAGAACTACATTCTCTATACACACAAAAGAAAACTTGAAACCATTTGTCTCTGTCAGACCTGAGGACTTTTCAAATAATCTCTTTAGATAAGTTGTTGATTCTGTTTGAGTTTTCTTTTGTTTAATCCCAAGTGTAAAAGTAATTGTCAGCATTTCCAGGCAACCAGGAGAAGTTCATTTTGACTGGACTGGCCAGTTCTCAGGGGAAATGTTTTTGAACTGAAGAACAAGAAATGACACCTTTTTTTTCTCTAGAATGGAAATGAACACACTGAATGACATCTATTTCAAAAGTCCATGAAAAGTCACCTCAGAAGACTAATTAGTGCCTGTGCTGACACTTCAATTTGCCACATAATTGTTTATGTAACTGATATTTATTTATTTATTTATTTTCCCCTCAAGGGTAGTAGCACTTTTAAAGTCATGTTTCAGAGCCTGGCAAATTAATCATCTCTTTAATCATCGGTTTTTAAGGACCAGGTTGTAAAATGTTATTTAAGAAATAAAATAACAACTAAAATAACAAATAAAAAAACAACTAAAAGCCACTGAAAATGCTGACAGGAGAAAGTAAACCATTATCCTACCAGCGTACTACAAAAATTTTTTTTTCCATATTTCTCTCTGGCTGCTCCCCTATGTATAAGTACCTTTTTCCCCATTCCTTCGCTATTAGCAACCAACAATAACAACAATGACCCTCATAAATGTCTTTTTTTTCTTTCCATAATTTTCCCCTTCTTTCTTAATCTTTTCAGCCTTCAGTATTCTCCATCTACCATCACTCAGAATGCCCTACAGGTAAGAATGGTCTAGGCAGTATGCCCTCATCTCAAAAGATCAGCCCAAACTTCTCATAATAGTTTTCATAGATGTCTGAGCTTTCTAACCGGTGTCATTTCAAATATAATAACTTTTCATCTGAGTTCAGAGTTTTATTGTGGTTAATCAAGAGAAGAAGCATATCTAGATTTCTATCAAGTCTTCCCATCTGAACTCATTTCCTTCTCTTGGGTGGGATGGTTGGATTTTCCTTCCTCTTATACATACCACAGACTCATTTCTTTCCTAAGCATTCTGAGCATTACATATATATGTAATATACACAACACGCACACATAATTCATACAAACATTCATACATAAAGCAGAACAAGAAAATATCTTCTCCCATCTCTACCTTCCCTTCCTTCGCATAACTGTAAAATTCTCCACATCTAAACAAAACCTAAAGTAAAGTACACTCAGGATAGGGGATGGAACAGAAATCTTGACAATTCAGAACAGAGCAGACAGGAAGTAGAAGTGGGGACACAGCTTACAACATGGGGGTTTAAGAGGTCTAGAATTCATGTGTTAAAAGAAAAGAAATGGACTCTTTAGACCAATATGAGTCTCAGAAATTCTGCCAGGAGAACCCCATGAATGGCCTCAAAAGGGGAAAAAATAATCTGCAGGATCCATGGAGGAGCAGCTGCAGAAACAGACTGGAATCCACCAAATTTCACCTGAAGAGGCTATTACGGTTCACAAAAGGGAACTGAGCCTACAGCAAAGATATCTCCAACGTATTTCTCTTGACCCTCATTTTTGTTTATTTGCTTTTTAAAGATTTATTTTATTTATTTTAGAGAAAGAGAGTACACACACTCGCATGCAAGGTGGTGGGGCAAGAAAGAGAATCTCAAGCAGATTCCCCACTGAGCATGGAGCCCAACCCAGGACTATGAGATCAAGACCCAATCTGAAACGAAGAGCTGGAGGCTCCACTGACTGAACCACTCAGGCATTCCTTTTGACTCTCATTTTTAGAACTGGACTTCACTATTACACTCTTCTGATGTTAGGAACTTCGAAGGGGAAATGGCCTTTGCCAGCCTTCAACATAATACATGGTTGAGAACAGAAGGCATGAGAGGATTACAGAAATGAAACGAGTATTACTCAATGCAAAATAGCAAGGATTCACATCGTTGAAAGAAATGAAAAGCATTTTGTAAATTCTAAAATGTTGCAAACATTTTATTTATTAATATTTTATTAATTTTTATTAATTTATTAATTTAATTAATTTTATTAATATTTTATTAATTAATATTATTACTTACTATTACTATATCTTACCATTCCACTGACCATCCTCTGCGAGCTTCTAAGTCAATGGTTCTCAAATATTTTGGCCTCAGGAGTTTTATACTCTGAGGATTAGTAAGAAGCCCTAAGAGCTTTTGTTTATGCTAGGTGTAATATCAAAATTTACTGTATTTTAAATGTATTTATTCAGTTACTTAGTTAGCTTAAAATAGCGGCAAGCCCATCGGGTGTTAATGTAAACAACATTTTCCAATATTCCAAAACAATGTGAGAAGAATGGTATTGCTTTACATTTTAAAAAAAGCTATTTAATGCCTGGATGAATAGAAGACAGCTGGATTTTCAAATCTCCATTCAATCTGTTATAATATCACATGTCATGTTGTCTCTGGAAAACCACACTATGTGGTCATGACAGAAAAAAACGAAAAGAATAAATGATAGCATACCATTATTATGAAAATGAAAATGAACTCTACAAAGTGTCTTAGGGAGCCACACTTTGAGACTCTCTACTCAATGTCACTGTAGTTCCCAGACCAGCCCATATTGCCAACATGAAGGAACATAATTTAGTTGTTCTCTGCTTCTCTTCAATGCAAACACATTACCATGGCAAGGTTCATTCTGGAGAAAAGAAATCAAATAATAGCTTTTTTATCTGTCCACTAAATCTTAAAAATTATTTTGTAAAAACTTGATTACAACTGTAATATGTAAACCCATTCCACAGATCTGACCATATGTTTATATGATCTTACTTAAACTTTTTAAGAATCTTGATCCATAAGGAAAGCAAGCAGTGCTCTTAAGATGATTTTAGCTATAAGCAAATAGGCTCTGAGGACAAATGGGTTCCTCAAGTACAGTGCATCTGTGCATCTAGTAAATTCAGAGAGATAATGGAGTTGAATACTGTGTTCCCAGTGACTACCGCTCAACAAAGCAACCTAACAAAAAGCAGAAGAGAAAAGGGAAAAGAGAAGAGGCCAAGAGATTTAGTTTACACCTTGGGTTCTGTCTGCTGTTAGCATCAGACCTTTTAGAAACTCCCTTAAAAATGAAGAGAGGGGAGTTGGATAAATTAAGTTTCTCTAATGCCAATATTTATTAAATGAAAAGACGGAGAAGTTTTTGACTCCCAGTTATCTGTCCCTCAGTTCTCTATTAAAGGGTAATTAAACTACCAATATTTGAGTGGGTTTCTTTTTATTTTCTCTCTTGTCCCACTTTCAAATCTTATTTTCATTAGTGTTTGCTGCCCTTCAGGGCAATCTGTGGAGACTGACCTGTGTAGTTATCTGGCAGTGGACTTACTAACTAGATCATCAGTCACTCCTTGAGACAGAAGATACTTAAGCAGTAAAACTGTACACTAACTTCTCTTTGGTGAATACTGAAATAACTCAGAATAAGCAAATTCAAGTGTAAATTTATGATGAGGCAAAGTCCATTAGTGTTACAGCAAACTCATGTGAATTCTGGAAGGGTTTTAGGGACTGAACTAAACTTTCTAATTATCTTTAGACTAAATCACATTAGAAATTGAGCTCTATTCCCCCCTGTACCAGGTTCTCTGGCTGTAAGATGCTTTGGGAGGAGTATCAACCCTTCAGGGTCTACAAGGTCCTACTTTGGGTGGATTGACATTTAGCAGCAAAGATCTCACATTTCAGACAAATACTTCTGGGTCTCTTCCTTATCCACACAGGCTAATGTGTGATTGGTACCCCACCAAAAAGTTAGATATATAATCCTTATGCATTTCCATTAACAAAGGACTGGCAGCTACTTTTGTCTTTCTCATAATTCCTCTTATAACCCAGAGCAGAAAGATTTCATATCTTGCTTCATGTTCATTTTTTCCCTTTAATTTTTTCTGAATCTCTTACTACAGTATTTCAATCTGTCGGTTCTAAATGCACAACAAATTCAGTAGGACAAACACAGAAATCTAATTCTCCTTCCAAGAAATCTTCTGCAGCTGCTCAAATATTATTTTTATTAGAGGCAATATGAAGTTCTTAGCTTTCTTCTAAACCAAAATCCAAGGTCAAGTTCTGATCTGTTTGCTTTCCTAGTCATATCATCTCTTCCAACATAAAACTATTCAGTTAGGCTTATTTTCTTTCCCACTACTAAATCTCTTGCTTGAATCCTCAAGCGCATAACACTGAATGAGAAAAATGTACCTTCCATTGAACTTGACACATCAAACCTGAGTTCTATAGATAGATTCATTCTCATTGCCATCCATGCTACTCTGCGGCACTCTGCCTTTCATGCCTGGTGCCCTGTTATTTTGCAGATCAGATTAACAGTTGCAATTTCAGTGTAGAATTACAGTATTCTTCTTTCAGGATTTATTTCAGATAATAACACTACACTGTTGTTGTTTTACTTTTTTGGAACACATATTGGGGATTGCCATTAAATATTCCATATATTTTAGATAAAAACTAAATATGCATATATATTAAAACATCAAGAAAAATATGAATGTTTAAGAATCAACAGGATTGGGGCACCTGGGTGGCTCAGTCCTTGGGCTTCTGCCTTTGGCTCAGGTCATGATCCCAGAGTCGCAGGACTGAGCCCTACATGGGGCTCCCTCCTCGGCAGGAGGCCTGTTTCTCCCTCTCTTACTCCCTCTGCTTGTGTTCCCTCTCTGGCTGTGTTTCTCTTTGTCAAATAAATTAATGAAATCTTTAAGAAAGAAAGAGAGAAAGAGAGAAAGAGAGAAAGAGAGAAAGAGAGAAAGAGAGAAAGAGAGAAAGGAAGGAAGGAAGGAAGGAAGGAAGGAAGGAAGGAAGGAAGGAAGGAAGGAAGGAAGGGAGAGATGGAGGGAGGGAGGGAGGAAGGGAGGAAGGAAGAAAGAATCAACAAACTTCTTTGCAATCACAAAATATTTTCTGCTCCCTGGTCTTGGTGTTTCTTTAACTTTCTGCAACCAAGTCAGTCTGGCTTCTGTGATCTCTGATGGGGCTAGTTCTGTTTGCTTTGGTAACTTTCTCTTCTGTTCAGTGACCTGAATAAAGCTCCCAATTCCCCCACACCTGAAAATTGCCATTTTGACTTTTCTCCTCCCTGGTCAAGGAAGGATGGTTCCACCCATGGTGAAACAAATCTCCTTCCCCCACAGAGATGAAAGCAGATATCAGAGGGTTCTTCCTGCCTCTGTTCTGGTAGGCATGGGGCAGGCCACATGAACAGAAAACTACTAGGATGATAAGTTCAAAGAACTAAGAGGTTAAGAGGGTCTGTGAGGGCTTGAGGCTACATCAGAAATGTGGGCATGGAAGTGCAGGTGGGCAAGCTGCTCAGGGGCATCTTTAATGACGATGTAATACCCACAAAAATACTCGTGATTTGGAACTTTAAAAATTACGACACGCTGTAAGACCATAAAACAGATAACAAATATTTTAATCACTAGATCAAAGGTAAACTAATAATTCAAGTATCTCTATGAAATAGCTATTAACACTCACATTTTTTTAATTTAGAAAACAAAGAGGTTAAATAAATTGCCCAACATCAGATAGCTAGCTAATATCTGGTACAAAGTTCAAGTGCAGCCTTAAACACTTCACAGAATTTTCCCTCCCTATCAGTTCAAATTATTATGTTAAACTGAAGGTCCATGAGACATTAATGCAGAGATTTGCCTACATAGCTGGATATTAGCCTGAAGCAGCAGAGTAACGGCCAGACTGGTGACACAGATGGGGGTTTATCAGACCGTAATTGGTGGTTAAAGAGGGAATTGTACCATACCACCCGAGAAAAGTAAAAAATAATACTGTGTTCATGAATACATTTTTCAGTACGACAAAATGGTTCATTTTTGTTTCAGATCACTATCATCATTGAAGGAAGAAGGTGAGCAGTCTATCTTCAATTATGCTCTCTATATAAAAACTACCTAGGGAACCAAACATCTGTTTCTACAAAAACAGCTCTCAAGTTTGTCATGCAAATTAGTCAGTTCTTTCATTCTGTTTCTTTTATTTGAGGGTAGTGAATCCAGTAGGAAAAATTTAAGCTTTTATTTGAACACCTTACACACAAGAGTATCTTATCTGGAAAATGTAAATAAGTATTACACTTCTAGAGCATTATTTGAGAATTGCAAAATAAAAATATCAAAAAATCAAAGTAGTAAAATTTTATGCATAGAATATATACCCATACACTCACACATATATAAAACACATGTAACATATTACTAGCACACATAGTGACAACATCTTTCAAGTTACTAAATACATATGTAACTTTTTTTCTTGTTGTGTAATATTTTCTATAACCATAATTAATCTTTCCCTGAGAAAAAGTTATAATTTCTACATCTTAGCTGAAACAGACAATGCAGTATAATTTATATATGTGTTTACACTATATATTGTGATGCTATTTACTCTGTTAAATAATTTCTTCAAAGTGGGATACTTGGCCAAAGATTATGCAGAATATTCACTTAAATGAAATTGCCAGATTATAAAATGTTGTAACTATTCACCCTTTAACCAATAATTTTTTGGAGTATTCACATATTTCTTTCTCTTTCTTTTCAAAGATTTTATTTACTCAGAGAGAGCCCAAGCAGGGAGAGAGGGAGAGGGAGAAACAGACTCCCTACTGAGCTGGGAGCCCCACATAGGGCTCAATCCCAGGACTTGGAGATTATGACCTGAGCAAAGGCAGATGCTTAACCAGCTGAGGCACTCAGGGACCCCTGTATCCTTTTTTTTTTTTTTTTTTTTTTTTAGATTTATTCATTTATTTGACAGAGAGAGAGAGACAGGTAGTGTGTGTATGAGTACTAAAGAAACAGAGGGAAAGAAAGGGGAAGCCAAACTCCCCACTGAGCAAGGACCCCCAGGACAAGGGTTTGGATCCCAGGGCCCTGAGACCATGACCTGAGCTGAGATAATGATGTGAGCTGAAACCAAGAATCAGATGCTTAACCGAATGAGCCACCCAGACACCTCTGGCATATTTGCTTCTTTTCCAACACTTCATTTGAATCCTGTATTTGCCAATATAATGAATAGATGAATAAGACATCATTATTTGGTTTCATTATTATTTTAGTTTCTTTTTCATAAGAACCAAAGTATATACTAATTGATCATTTTGAGGTTTTTGTATATGTATTACTTATATATGCCCTTTTATCTATAGAAAATTGAGAGAATCTGGATGGCTCAGTCAGTTGTTGGCCTTCTGCTCAGGTCATGAGATTCTAGAGTCCTGGGATCTAGGTCCACATTGGGCTCCCTGCTCAGCTTGGGAGTCTGCTTCTCCCTCTCCCCCTGCCCCTCAGCTCTGCTCTCTCACTCACACTTACTCAGAAAATAAAATCTGAAAGAAAAAGAAAGAAGAAAAGAGAAGAAAAAGAAAATTGATGATGGTGTCTTTCTTTTAAAAAAAATAACAATGTTTTCCACATAATTGGTATGGTATGAGTAATCTCTCATATATGTTGTGAATATTCTAATAATTCTGTCTTTTGATTTTATGATTTTATTATACTTTTTCCCTGTAGATATGTATCCATATAAAATTTATATTTGTTGTGCAAATTATTGCTGAATAAGTATTTTCTTATAAATAAATGTATACAGTACTTTATTAAATAATTATTTTCTTTCTAAATTTGTTTAGAAATTTATATTTAGTAACTATGATATATTTTAAACTTCATCTATAATAATAATGCAATCCCTTCTAACCCTTTTCTATTTTCAGACTTCGTCTGAAATGTTTTCTTCTCAATGAGTATTAAATCATTTTGTAGAATTTGTTCTTTTTTTAAATTTGATGTTAATGAAAATAGTAAATGTACAGAATTACATTTTCAACGCAACAAAACATTTTGTAATACATCCATTTATTACACTATTTTTGTATTTTAATAAAACCTTTCAGATTTTTTCTTATGATTTAATTCCTCTCTAAATTAATCTTTGCACTTTCATTTCCATCTTGAACTAATTATTGCTAACTTTTACTTAATACGTACTCAACTGATTAACTGAGTAGTCCTGCCTTGGTTTTCCTCAAGTCTCTTAGGCTTCCAACCTAAGCAAACACATCCTTAAAAACATAAATATTTTCATTTCTTTATTTCAAATATTTGTATTTATTACTCTCCCATTTTCTT
>PITA01025815.1:0-23712 GCA_004023965.1 Spilogale gracilis
AAAAAATATGATGCTATATGTAGAAAACATGAAAGTCCCTAACAAATTTCTAAAATTCATACATGAATCCAGCAAAGTTGCCAGATATAAGATCAATGTGTAGAAATCTGTTGCATTTCCATACAGCAATAATGAAGCAACAGAAAAAAGAAATCAAGGAATCAATCTCTTTTGCAATTACACCAAAAGCAATAAGATTCCTAGAAATAATCTAGTTAGAGGAGTAAAAAGTCTATACTCTGCAATCATGAAAGAAATTGAAGAGGACACAAAGAAATGGTAAAGCATTCCATGCTCATGGATCAGAAGAACAAACATTGTTGAAATTTCTATACTACCCAAATCAATCTACACATTTAATGCAATCTTCACCAAAATATTACCAGAATTTTTCACAGAGCTAGAATAAACCATCCTTAAATTTGTATGGAATTACAAAAGACCCATAACAGCCAAAGTAACTTTGAAAAAGGAAAAGCAAACCTTCAGATGTCACAATTCCATCCTTCAAGCTATTTTATAAAGTTATAGTCATCAAGACACTATGGTATTGGCACAAAACAGATACATAGATCAATGGAATGAAACACAGAACCTAGAAAAGACTCATAACTATATGGTCAACTAATCTTAGACAGCGCAGGGAAAGAATATTCAATGGAAAAAAGACAGTCAATTAACAAATGGTGTTGGACAAAACTGGACAGCAACATGTAGAATGAAATTATACCACTTTATTACATCTTAAACAGAAATGACTTCAAAACGGATGAAAGACCTAAATGTGATATAGGAATCCATCAAAATCCTAGAGGAGAATACAAGCAGAAATGATCTTGGCTGTAGCAATTTCTTACTAGACACATCACCACAAGGAAGGGAAACAAAGGCAAAAGTGAACTACTGGAACTTCATCAAGATAAAAACCTTCTGCACTGTGAAGGAAACAGCAAAACAAACAAACAAACAAACAAACAATAACAACAACAACAACAAAACAAAAAACACCTAAGAACCAACCTTCAGAATGGGAGAAGATATTTGTAAATGACATATCTGATAAACATTTAGTATCCCAAGTTTACAAAGAACTTATCAAATTCAACATCCAACAAATAACCTAGTTAAGAAATGGAAAGAAGACATGAATAGACCGTTTAAAAAAAAAAAAAAGATATCCAGACAGTTAACAGATGCATGAAAAGATGGTTAACATTACTCATCATCAAAGAAATACAAATCAAAATCAAGATGAGATGCCATCTCACATCTGTGAGGGTAGCTAAAATTAACAACACAAGAAACAGTAAATGTTGGTGAGGATGCAGAGAAAGTGTTACTCTCTTCTACTGCAGGAGGGAAGGAACACAGGTGCAGCCACTCTGGAGAGTAGTATGGAAGTTCCTCAAAAGGTCAAAAAGAGGGGTGCCTGGGTAACTCATTCTTTAGGCATCTGCCTTCAGCTCAGGTCATGATCTTGGGGTCCCAGGATCAAGCTCTGCATCAGGCTCCCTGATTGGTGGGAAGCCTGCTTCTTCCTCTCTCATTCCCCTGGCTTGTGTTCCTTCTCTAGCTGTGTTTCTCTCCGTCAGATAAATAAATAAAATATTTTTTAAAAAGGTTAAAAATAGAACTACCCTATGATCCAGCAATTGCACTAGGTATTTACACAAAGGATATAAAAAATACACATTTGAAGGGATACATGCACCCCAATATTTAGAGCAGCAATATCAACAATAGCCGAACTATAGAGAGAGCCCACATGTCCATCAACTGATGAGTGGGTAAAGAAGATATGAGATCACACACACACACACACACACACACACACACACACACACACACACACAGGAGTATTACTCAGCTATAAAAAATAATGAACTCTTGCCATTTGCAATGACATGGATGAAGCTAGTGTATTATGTTAAGTGAAATGTCAGTCTGAGAAAGACAAATATTATATGATCTCACTCATATGTGAAATTTAAGAAAGAAAACAGATGAACTTGTGGGAATGGAGGAAATATAAAAAAGGAGAGAAGTGAACAAGCCAGAAGAGACTCTTGATGACAGAGAACAAACTGAGGGTTGATGGAGGGAGGTGGGTGGGAATGGGCTAGATGGGAAATTGATGTTAAAAAAAGCACTTGAGATGAGCACTGGGTGTTGTATGTAAGTGATGAATCAGCAAATTTTACTCCAGAAACCAATATTGCACTATAGGTTAACTACCAAAATTTAAACTTAAGAAATGGCAAAAAATATATTTCAAAAAACCCCTTCCAAATTAGTATATATATATTTCTTTCTTCAGAGTTTCATTCTCCAGAGTCCAAATATTTGCTGTCTCCACATAAATATATCTTAGGAACTTCAAACTTATTTCAGCTGAAATAAAATGTATGGTTCTTCTCTGTCTCTAGTACTCAAACATATTTTTTGTTTGTGTTCCATAACCCAGTAGATGGTCCTGTATCTGTGTATTTATGAAAGAATCTGAAAAATAACCTTTGACTTTTTCCTCTCACTACTGCAGATTGCATCTATTTCAAGTCTTGATCCTTCCATTCCTGAAACACTGTTATTAGGCTTTCTACCTCTTGGTCTCATTCTTTAGGCATTGAGCCTAAAGATATATTGTTAAAATAAAAATTGATAAAGGCGTTCTGCTTAAAACCATTCTAAAATTCCTATTACTCTTAGAAACTTTTAAACATTTCATGTGACTTTTCTGTTCCCCATATGTTGCTTGTTCTCATTATAAAACTGTCTCTTAGTTTTCATATATATAAAATGGGGATAATAATATCTTACAGGATTTTTATAAGCATTAACTGAGTAAATATTTATATGGCACTGACAGCTATCCCTGGCACAGAATAAATGCTATATAAATGTTTATTAAACAAACAGGGCTATTAAACAAACTATTCATTTTTTATTTTATTTTCTCAACAGTGTTACTCCCTTTTAATTCCTTAACTACTTCAAACTTGTTCTCCCCTTAGCACCTCTGCCTAATTAATTTCTCTACCAGCATTTCTGCTCCCTACTTTATCCTGTTACCACCACTCATCTATTGGGCCCAGTTAAAAGGGGAAGTATTTAATCCTAAAGGAGAACATAAGCAGTAACCTCTTTGACATTGATGACAGCAACTTCTTTCAAGACACATTTCTAAAGGCAAAGGAAACAAAAATGAAAATAAACTTTTGGGATTCATCATAATAAAAAGCTTCGGCACAGCAAAGAAAATAGTCAGCAAAACAAAGACGCAACCCCCGGAATGGGAGAAGATATTCACAAATGACATTACATTACATATTTTGTGTATTTACATGCACATTACAATTTTCATACATTACAAACAAAGGGCTGATATCCAAGATCTATAAAGAACTCCTCAAACTCAACATCCCCTGCCCAAAACAGATGATCACATCAGAAAATGGGCAGAAAACATGAACAGACAGTCCTCTATGGAAGACATACAAATGGCTAACCGACACATGAAAAAATGTTCATCATCATTAGCCATCAGGGAAATTCAAATCAAAACCACATTGAGATACCACCTTACAGCAGTTAGAATGGCCAAGATTAACAGGACAGGAAACAAGTGTGGAGAGGCTATGGAGAAAGGGGAATCCTTTTATACTGTTGGTGGGAATGCAAGTTGGAGCAGCCACTTTGGAAAACAGTGTGCATATTCCTTAAAAAAAATAAAAATAGAGCTACCCTATGACCCTGAAATTGCACTAGTCGGTATTTTCCCCAAAGATAGGGATGTAGTGAAAAGAAGGACCATATATACCTCAATGTTCATAGCAGCAATGTCTGCGGTCACCAAACTGTGGAAAGAGCCAAGATGCCCTTCAACAGATGAATGGATAAAGAAGATATGGTACATATATACAATGGAATATTATGCCTGCATCAGAAAGGGTGAGTACCCAACTTTTGTATCAACATGGATGAGACTGGAAGAGATTATGCTGAGTGAAATAAGCCAAGCAGAGAAAGTCAAGTATAACATGGCTTCACTTACTTGAGGAGCAAAAGGAGTAACATCAAGGACATTAGGAGAAGGAAAGGAAATGTGAACTGGGGTAAATCCAAGAGGGAGATGAAACATGAGAGACTTTGGAGTCTGAGAAACAAAGCAAAGGTTTTGGAAGGGAGGGGGTGGGAGGATGGGTAAGCCTGGTGGTGGATATTAAGGAGGGCATGTACTGCATGTAGCACTGGGTATGGGACATAAACAATGAATCTTGGAACACTGAAAAAATAAAATAAATTATTATAAAAAGGGAAGTTTTTGTGACATTCCACACAACAAACTGAATTAAGTTCCCCTACTATGTATTTTATAGCACCTTCCACCTTTCCTTTATTGGACTTATTACAATTCTAATTATTTGTTTCATTTCTTGCTCAATGCCCATGTGCCTAACTAAATTAGAAGTCCCAGGATATGAGCACTAGGGTTGTGTTTGTGTTGTTTATTTTCTAACCCCAGCATTTAGCACAGTATCTAGCACATGATCGATTCCTAATAAATATTTAGTGAATGAACAAATGAATTAATGAGTAAAAAAATTATAACCCAGCTCTCCATATATGTACTAAATCCTGTTACTTTAATTTTCATACATGCCTTGTAACAAAATAGCAGTGCAGTCTCGACAGTTTATGAAAGGTAGATTGTCAAAGCTGGGCTTTAGACACTCAGTTTGGATGACTCTGTGTAGTGTGACAATTTACTTAAAGATGTCTAAGTATGAATATTAACACATGGTGTTACTCTGTCCTAGAAGCTGTAGCAAAAGTAATGAATTCCCAGGCCAATGATAAATTATCTCCTTAGTCACAAAGGAGTTCAAATAAAGTTAATTCTGCTTATAAAATGCTTTCTTGTTATCAGTGACTTTACAATGAGTTGAGTAACTCTAAAGTGGTAGGTTTGTCTTAGGGCCTTCAACTGGTCAAGCCTCCTTTTCTACATATGGGATCTCAGGAAAGCAAGAGAAGGTCATCTCTATACATCTAGCTGTGAGATATGTGTAAGATTAAATTGTAGTCTGCTAAACCAAGAAGAAAAATTACTTTCCTTTAACCATTTTAGATTAAAAAATAATTTCTATTTCCAAGGAACCATGCAGTTAAATCACAAGCACTGGAGGGGCCTAAAATGTACTTCTATTTAACCCTTAAAAAAGCATCCATTTATCTGTATACTTGCTCTTCAGTTTAAACACTCCTAGAGGATAAAGTACACACCTAGAGGATAAAATTGCCTTTTCCTTATAATTAGGAAGTGATACCATTTTTTTTTTTTGCCCTAGTCCATCAGAGATTTGGCTACTATGATTCACTTTTATGCTCTTCTCCCCTTTCAGTATATAGCTAGGGAAAGAATTCAGTGTCAAAATGAAGATTGTCATTTCCACTGAAAATCAAAGGTCACAATTCAATAAAGTAATAGTCATATTTTCATCCCTAAAACACAGAGTATCTACATTAAAGATAAAAGTGCATTTCCAAGAGAAAAACAGAACAACAAGGTATAAACATGTTCAACCAGGCTGATTTGCAGCCACACAGAAGCAGTCAGAGAATAAACATTCTGAATATTTCTTACAAAGATTCATTTCAACCATTTATAACTACTTTACTAAACTGTATAACATTAATGCTACAGTTTAATTTGGCAGTTAAGGTCTCTGCAACCCTTTAGTGAGAATGAGGAGATGACCTCTTTCAGGAGATCCATGAGTTCTTTTCAACCATAAGGGCATCATGTTATGCCCTCAAAAACTCAATTTCATAAATTATCCTTTGTGTCTTCCAAGAGTTAATGTGACCTCTCTCTTCCCAAATGACTCACTTTATTTTCATCTGCAGTGACAGGTGTGCTATGGATTTGATTGCATCAAAAATAAGCACTAACTAAGGATAAAATGTTTACAGAATTAAAGGCAAGAGAAAATATTAGATATATATCAAGATGGGCAAGTATAAAAAATACACAAGGGTACCCTGACCCATCATGGTTTTCATGGAAGAATTAACTTAAAACAGGTAATGATCTTTGTGGTTTGCTTTATTTTGTTTTCTGGGAATAGTGTTATATTAATTAAGAGAGCTAGAACAAACCCAAGCTGTCATATGCACAGTTATTATTTTGGTAATGTTATTTTGCCCCAAGCTTTATTTGTCAGCCTCCATTTGCAGCCATAGAAAATTAACATTTTAAAATAGTTTTTTTTTTGCATAACATAGAATTAAAAGAAAAATAGTGTGAAATTATGCTGGTATGAATAGCAAGTTGTTGAAATAACATACCCTAATGTAATCCAGAGCACTGCTCATTTTCCTTTTGTATCCCCACAGATAAAGAGAAACACAGAGCTAGAAAAAGAACTTAAACATAATCTTGTCTGATTTTTCAATTATATATAGTACACTCTGTTCTGGTTAGATTCATATTTAGTCTATGTAGTCCCTACCAAACCCTATCAGCATAATTGTTTGGCTAATTAGTTTTAGGTCCCCTAAAAATAACACATGTAATACCAAACATAGAAAAGAGGGAGAGAGAAAGAAGAACCTATCTAAGAAAGGACTGAAAAAAGGAGTGGACTTACTAGTAGCACCCCCCCCCATTGGGATGTGCAATGGCTAAGAAGAAATCTTCAAAATTCTGGCTCATATCCTGTTGCCCAAATTTATTTTTAAATTTTTATTTTTATTTTTTTCACTGTTCCAAGATTCATTGCCCACTCCCCATACCCAGTGCTCCATGCAATAGTTGCCCTCAGTACCCACCACCAGGCTCTCCCATTCCCCCACCCCCTCCCTCCATGTCCCTCAGTTTGTTTCTGTGTCCAAAGTCTCTTTTGTTTCATTTATTTCCCTGAATTACCCTACTTCCCATTTACTTTCCTTCTCCTACTGTCTTCTATATTACATATTTTTGGTGAGCCTGTGTTCCCACCTCATTTTTAAGCAATAACTAATAACTTCTGCAAGTCATTCTTCCATTTCCTTTCTGCATTCCTTTTTTTCACTTATATTTCAATTTTAGTTGTATAAAAGCCTTTAAAATCAATGTGTGTTACCCAAACATGCACTTTGCATCTCTTTCCTCCAGTACAGCTGAAATTTTATATGCTTGTTAATTTATTCATTTATTCAATCAATCATTTATAGATTGAATTTTGTCTGTTAGAAATTGTATTAGTCAATGGGGCTCCTGCATTGGAGAGAACATGATTGTTCTTTCTCCAACATATAAAAATCTTACAGACAAAAAGTTATGTTATGAATATAAAAATTAGAAAATGCGGGTTTTCTTTCTTTCTTTCTTTCTTTCTTTCTTTCTTTCTTTCTTTCTTTCTCTCTTTCTTCTTTATTTCTTCAATTTCTTCAAGTTCCTCAAGAAACTGAAAAAGAATTGGGCACCTAGGTGGCTCAGTGGGTTAAAGCCTCTGCTTTCAGCTCAGGTCATGATCTCAGGTTTCTGGGATCGAGGCCTGCTTAGCAGGAAACCTGCTTCCTCCTTTCTCTGCCTGCCTCTCTGCCTACTTGTGATCTCTCTCTCTGTCACATAAATAAATAAAATATTTTTAAAAAAAGAAATTGAAGAATAATTTCTTCAGTTTTGGATTGACAAATATAAATGATACAAGGGTAAGAGACTTCTGTTTCTAGACAAGCTGGAATAATAAGGACAAGAGTTCTCTCTGTCTGAAATAACCAAAAACTAACACAGTGTGTGAGATAATGGTGTTGAGCTTTTAACATCAGGCAACAAAGGACAGAGACTGGGAAAAAATGTGGTGAGCTCTACAAATTCTTTAGCTTACTACCTTGAGATGGTTTTATCTACAACAGAGGGTAGGGGAAACTAGACAAACCATGAAATATTCTTTGAGTTGAGAAGATGATCCTGGGAGTCCAGAAGAATCAAGGTAGCTGAAGTTGGCACAACAGAGTACTGGAGATGATGAAGCTGGACATGAATTCTCAGTGTATCAATAGGGTCATCTTGAAAATAAAACAGAGTATTAAGAAAGTCATGTATATTAGTAAACCTCCTAGGGCTGTGGGAAAAACATCACAAGTATTTAGAAGCTATGGTGCTGAGCACTCACAACAAGGACAGTCAAAGTTTTTTTCCTGTCAGCCAGACTAGAAAGCTTTCTAATTAATGGAGTATTATATAGAGTACTATAAGTGGCTTCCTTCAGTAGTACAGAATATTTAGGCTAAATAAATCACTGTTCTGGGGCACCTGGGTGGCTCAGTTGGTTAAGCAACTGCCTTGGGCTCAGGTCATAATCCCAGAGACCCAGGATCGAGCCCCACATCAGGCATCAGGCTCCCTGCTCACGGGAAGCCTGTTTCTCCCTCTCTCAGTCCCCCTGCTTGTATTCCCTCTCTGGCTGTGTTTCTGTCAAATAAATAAAATCTTTTAAAAAATAAATAAATCACTATTCTGATGCTACTTAACACATTTTGAAAGCAGGACCAAAAAGGATCAATCTGGTCAAAGTAACTTAACTACACTACAGAGCAAAACTCAAGAGTATTTATACCAATATAGACATATTTAGCAGCCAGAATGCCAAAATTAACTGCTGGGCATCCAACCAAAATTGGCAGAAATGCAAAGATGTAAGATGACACCAATCATGAAGAAGAGAAAAACCAATCAAGCAAAATAACCAAGAACTGGCACAGATGTTAGAAGTTGCAGACAATGACATTAAAATGGTCATTATAAATGTATTCCATATGTTCAAGATGTTAAGCAGTGGAATGAAAAATATAAAAAAACAGCAAATTCTAGTCTCTAGAGATTAAAATCACAATGTCTGAAATTAAAAATACACTTGATGAGAAAGTAATAGATTAGGCATTTGCAGAGGAAAAGATTCCTGAAGTTGAAGACATACAAGTAGAAATTATCAAAAACTTAAACATTGAGATAAAAAAGAATTTTTGAAAAGATTTTATTTATTTATTTGACACAAAGAGAAGTCACAAATAGGCAGAGAGGCAGGCAGAGAAAGAAGGGGAAGCAGGCTCCCTGCTGAGCAGAGAGCCTGATGTGGGACTCCATTCCAGGACCCTGAGATCATGACCTGAGCTGAAGGCAGAGGCTTAACCTTCTGAGTCCCCCAGGTGCCCTGGCATTAAAAAAAAAACAAAAACAAAAACATCAGTTAACTGTCAGACTAAAGTAGCAGCCTAACATCATGTTATTGCTATCACTGAAAGAGGAAAGGGACATAAAATAATTCAGAGATATGATGGCCCAAAACTGTAAGAACCTCAATGAACCTTAAAATTAAAAAAAATATGTAATAAAAATGAGAGCAAGGCAGATCATGATCAAATCCCTGGAAGCTAGTGATAAGAATACAACCATTTCTTCCAGATTGCCTAATTTGTTGGCATATAATTGCCCATAATATTCTCTTAAAATTATGTGTATTTCTTCAATGTTGGCTGTGATCTCTTTCACTTATTATTTTATTTGGGTCCTTTCTCTTTTCTTTTTGATAAGTCTGGCCAAGTGTTTATAGGTCTTATTAATTATTTCAGAGAACAGGCTCCTAGTTTCACTGACCTGCTTTACTGGTTTTTTAAAAATTTCTATGTCATTGTTTTTTGTTCTAATCCTTATTATTTTCCTCTTCTGCTAGATTTAGCCTTTATTTGATTTCTTTTCCCAGGTTGTGTAGTGGGACTTTTCTTGTTTCTTGAGAAGGGCCTACATTGTTGTATACTTCCTTGCTAGGATTACTTTTGCTGCATCCCAAGGTTCTGAACTGTTCTGTTTTCATTTCATTTGCTTCCATTTACTCTTTAAATTCCTTAATTTCCTGGTAGACTCATTAATTCTTTAATAAAATGCTCTTTAACCTCCATGTATTTATGTAATTTCCAAATTTTTTCTTGTGATTGAGTTCACTTTTTGAAGCACTGTGGTCTGAGAACACGCAGGGAATAATCAGAGTCTTTGATACTGGTTGAGACCTGATGTGTGACCTAGTATGTGACTTATTCTGTAGAATGTTTCATGTGCACTTGAGAAGAATGTATATTCTGTTGCTGGAGGATGAAATTTATATAAATCATCAAAGCTGAAACAGGAAGACATAGAAAGCAAGAACAGACTCATAACCAACAAAGAACTTGAATCAGTGATCAAAAATCTCCCCAAAACCAAGAGTTCAGGACCAGTTGACCTCCCAGCAGAATTCTAGCAAACATTTAAAGAATTAATAACTATTCTTCTGGAACTATTCCAAAAATTAGAAATGGAAAAACTTCCAAACTCATTCTATGAAGCCAAAGTAACCTTGATCCCCAAACTAAAGATCCCACCAAAATGGTGAATCACAGACCAGTAACTCTAATGGCATGATGCAAAAGTTCTCACCAAGATACTAGCCAAGATTTAATGGTTGAGGCAGAACCCAACCTAAAGTTCTCCCTGGAGGGCAGCCAAATAGGAGGTACATAGCCCTAGCATAAATAAGAAGCTGAACACAGAGGTCCATAAATATTAGCAATTGTTTTATTGTTGTAACAAGTCAGCTCCCATGTCTGACAGAGAACAAGGAAAAACTTAGCATCTCAGGAAAGAAATATGTTATAATATATGGTCTTTCAACTCCACCATGGTTACAATGACTGCTTAGTTCTTTAAACCTACATGAAAAAAAAAGGAGGGGACACATTCAATGTGTTCTATTTCCATTGTTAAAACTTTATTTTTCCCTATTTCCTTTATCAACAAAAATATATCTCAGCTACCTCATAATTAACTTATAGAAACTATTCCCTCTCCTTATTATAATCAGTTACTCATTCTAACACAAAATTGCAGTGATGGTATACTAGTAACAAAAGTAGCATGAATCTTTAGAGTCAATTTAAGATAACAATGTAAACATGTGAATGACTCATCTATTAAAGCCCTTGAAGTTTTTGTGAATTTTTTTGAAAATAAATTTGAGTATGTTTTTGATTACCCTCAGAATATTCAAATTTATCCACCATACAACCAGAGTTGATGTTTGCTTTTATCTCATTATTTCTGATAAAAATCTTGAGCTGGATGTATCAACTGGTTCATGAGACATCTTGCACATATCATTAAAAGCACAATTATTTACATAACACTTCCTTTTTTTAAGTCTACAACACAAAAATGGGAGTTGGTGAACTTTTGGATTTTTACAGAAACTGAGGCATGGCTGGTTTCAGAGGATAAGAGCTGGGAGAACCTAAACATACAGCAACATGATGGACAGTATAGTACAGCAAGGAATTGTTATCTCCAAATGCCAGCATGCTCTCATTGAGAGACACTCTTGTATTCTATGGAAAGGCTCACAGACACATGGGAAGAGAATTTCAACTTATTAAGTTTTGACCCAGCTACATGAAGGGCTTCAAAGATTAAACTTTTGTGGTTGTCACGCAACCTTGTTTAACCTGATATAGGATATTATCCAATCTATTCACCCAATAATACATTATAGGCTTATTATTCTGGTTCACTTATCAGGGCAACCAGATATGACAAGACCCACACCCACCTTTACCATCAAATGAATCAGAAACTGAGGGTTATTGACTATTTTTTTACAGTAGGAGAAGGAAAGTAAATGGGAAGTAGGGTAATTAAGGGAGAGAAATGAAACATGACAAACTTTGGACACAGAAACAAACTGAGAGACTTGGAGGGAGTGGGTGGGGGGATGGGAGAGCCTGGTGGTGGGTACTGAGGGCATCTATTACATGGAGCACTGGGTGTGGGGCATGGGCAATGAATCTTGGAACACTGAAAAAATAAAATAAATTTAAAGTCAAAAAAACTAAAAAAAATATTTGAATGAATTCCTACTTTTAACTATTTAGTCATTAAAATAACAGATAAAGAAGATATTTTATGTGAAATATTAAAAAACATTTAAGGACAGTATTGTACATTTTTCTATTATTGGGGGAAGAATACAAAAATGCAAGCTGATTTTTACAAAGATTTTTTTTGGCAATATCCAGGGTCAGCAGGAAAGATTTATTTGATCAATCATCAATGATCACTATGAATACAGGAAAGGCATTCATATCTCATCTTTGTCATTTGATATAATTTAGAGGTTCTTAAATTTCTTACACTATGCATTATAATTTTAATTATAGTGAATCAATAAGCATGATATCTATAATGTTAACTAGTATTGCATATTATGTCTATAATAGGTTATGAATCTGTTATTAAAAAAACTGTAATTATTTATAAACACTTTGATAGTAAAGATAAAACTTTAAAGATTAATTAGGATTGAAAGAGATTGATATTCTTGGTCAATTTAATTATTTTGGTGTGGGAAGCACAATGCCCCAGAAACAGAGTATTATTCTTAACCTATGATCCATGACTCAAGACTTCAGGGGGAAAAAATTCTTTGTTCACAGAATATATTTTCATTGATTCTTATCTTCCCACTATTATAGATGAAGTTTTAAAAGTAAACAGTTTAATGTTTTCAAAGCCTAGCTTAAAATCCCAGGATAAGTTGGAGATTTTTGATTTACTGAATTACTTCTAGATTTACAGGGATCTATAAATCTGCTATTTCTGAATTTAATAGAAATATTTCTCAAATTCTTTATAGCCTGCATTTACATTAGCTTTTCTTACAGTTTAAGTAAATGCCTAATCAGACCTAAGATCTTGATATTAAATACCATAAAGCTTCTCAATGGACTTCTCTGGTAGTCAGTAAATTTCTTAGTTCCATTGGTGCCATAGTAGATAGTAAGAAAACTAACCCAAAATTCAATAAACAAAACACAAGGGTAGTTACACTATGAAAATATGAAATTAGTTGACAGTCCTACCTTGAGATTTAGAAGTATATCAATTAAAATTAAAAGATAATTTAGTTTTATTCTTTTATTTTTTTTCATTTAAATTCTATTAGTTGACATACAGTTCAATAGTAGTTTCAGGACTAGAGTTCAGTGGTTCATCATTTACATATAACACCCAGTGCTCATCATATAAAGTGTCCTCATTAATACCCACTGCCATCTATCCCGTCCCTCATCCACCTTCCTCCATTAACTCTATATGTTCTCATGATTTGTTTCCCTCTCTCTTTTTTCCTCCTCTGAATGTTCATCTGTTTTTCTTTCTTAAATTATGCATATAAGTGAAATAATATAGTATTTTTGTCTTGCTGACTGACTTATTTTGCTTAGCATGATATATTCTAATTCTATCCATGTCTTTGCAAATGGCATGATTTCGTTCTTTTTGATGGCTGAGTAATATTCCATTGTAGATAAATACTACATTTTCTTTATCTATCCATATGTCAGTGGATAGTCCCTTAACTATGTATTTTTTATCCTTTGGGTAAACACCTAATAAGTGCAATTGCTGGATCATAGGGTGGTTCTATTTTTAGCTTTTTGAGGAACCACCATATTGTTTTCCAGAGTAGTTACACCTGTTTGCATTCCCACCAACAATGCAAGAGAGTTCTCATTTTCTCCTCATTCTTGCCAATACCTGTTTTCTCCTGTGTTATTAATT
This sequence comes from Spilogale gracilis, assembly GCA_004023965.1. Lineage (NCBI taxonomy): Eukaryota > Metazoa > Chordata > Mammalia > Carnivora > Mephitidae > Spilogale > Spilogale gracilis. Next base: position 13,631 of record PITA01025815.1, read on the forward strand.
TTAGCCATTCTGAGCAGTGTCAGGTGGTATCTTATTGTTGTTTTGATTTGTATTTCCATGATGGTCAGTGGTACTGAGCACATTTTCATGTGTCTGTTAGCTTGTCTTATTTTAAAAATGTCTCATTTGATTGTATTATGTTAGTTACCATAACATAACACAATTAAAAATAAAGAAGTGGAATTATTGGCAAAAGGCAATAAGCACGTTTTGAGAATTGTTAACATATTGGCATGATGCTGGGCAGAAAAATTCACACTCTCCAGCACAGAATGATAACACTGGACTGAAAAAAAATGCCTATTTGGCATACTTATGTGGAGAAATCTTGGAATGAATAGAATTTTGTTAAAATCTCAGCAAGGAGGAGGAACAAGATGGCAGAGGAGTAGGAGACCTAAATATTATCAGGTCCCTGGAGCTCACCTAGATAGTTATCAAACCACTCTGAACACCTACAAACTCAACAGAAGATCAAAGAGAAGAGCAGCAATTCTAGGAACAGGAAAGCAACCACTATCTGGAAGATAAGACGTGCATTGAAGTGAATCTGAGGTGATATACAGGAAGATAGACCCAGGTGGGGAGAGGCCAGATCACAGCAAGCAGTAGAACAGCAAAATACAAAATAGGAACTCTTACAACTGCCCTGAAAAGCACTCACTGGCACCCCATGAGGGAACCCAGTGGCACAGGGAGTCCCTAAAGTTGCCGCTTTGTCTGCCACTTGGGCTAGGTGCATGCAACTTGCAACAGAGGCAATTCTGCAGACTTCCACATGACCGGTGCTTCGTGAGGAAACCCGGCAGCTTAGGGAGTCCCTAAAGATGTTGCTTTGTCCGCCCCTTGGGCTAGGTGCACGCAACCTGCAAAGGAGGTGTCACTGCAGTCTTCTGTGTATTGTGTGGGACTGTGGGGTCTTAGTGCTTCCTGCAGGGGTATGGGTTCCAGACAGCAACTGGGCAGAGACAACCTCTCATGAACTGGCATCAGTCATGGTTTCTGTGGTGTGGGAGTGAAGCGACAAGCAGGGGCTTCGGGAGCCATTCTGACTAGTGGCTGTGGGTGTGTGCTACCTGTGAGAGGTGCCAGGGTGCAGGGGAAAATACAGAGAGAGTGTGTGTGTGTGCTCTGCACCATCCAGAGGGGAGCTAACTGAAGCTTCTCTCTGAGACGGAGGTCTGGGCACAGACATCTTACTTTGCCTTGACTTTCTGAAAAGCTGCAAAAAGTTGCAAAAGATCAAATCCTCCAGAGAACAAAGCCTGAAAATCCAGTTGCCATAGAGCCCAGACCCTTGAAAGGGGGTGGGGAGACTCAGCCCAGGTAACAATGATTGAAAAACAATGCAGCAGTCCCCTCCACCAGAATGCAAGCCAGAAGAACAAGAGGACAATACCAAAGGGTCCCCATAAAACTTTAAAAGCCCAACATCAGAGAAAAAAATAATATCTTAAGCTCCTGGTACTACCCCAAAAGCTGTATGTTTTATAGATACAGCTTTTTATTTTCTTTTCTTTTTAAATTATTTTAATTTTTATTTTTAAGTTTTCTTTTTAAATTTTAAATTCATTCTAATGGTTTGTGTGTTTTAACCCACTTATTATTACAACGTGATACTTAATAAAACATCCCATAATAACTTTTTACCATGAACTTTTTTCAAACACATATCCATGTTTTTTGTTGTTGTTTTGTTGTTGTTGTTGTTTTGGTTTTATTTGTTTTTTTCTTTCTTTTCTTCTTTCCTTTATTCTTTTTTCTTTTAAATATACATATAGAAACAAGCTTCAAGGTAATCCTTCATTCCTATTCAATACTATGCCTATATATAAACCAGTTATAATTTCCCTATATCTCTAGAAAGTGGAGTCCTCTAACAATAATAACAAGGCACACTCAGGAGGAACTGAAATACTTTCCTCTCCGACAATGAGGATTCATACTTACTTTCTCATCCTAATCTTCTGTCAGTGTCTCTGTGTAATTGTTTTTGCCTTTGTAGTATATAAATACTGTTCTTGGGGGTTGTTTGGGTTGCCTTTAGCTTCTTGATTTCTTCAATTTTCTTTTACTTTCGACGGTCTTTTTTTAATTTTTTTTTTACTCTTTTGTGGTTTTGTACCATATAAATCCTACCATTGAGGCCTGTTTTGGCTGGGTTTTTTCTTGCTTCTTTTCTCTTTTTCTCTCTCTTTTTTCTTTCTTCTTCCTTTTTGGTGGTGATTTCTGATTGCTCCGAAATGTTGCAAGGAGCAATTCACCTGGAGCATGATTGATATATTCAGCTATACATCCCCTCAAACACCCCTCACAAAAATGACCCAGAGGAGGAAAAACCAACAGAAGAAAAACTCAGAGGCCGCAACCCCTGTCACAGAACTATGAGATAGGAGCACAAACAATATGACAGAAATGGAATTCAGGGTAGCAATCATCCAAGCAATGACTAAGTTGGAAAAGAACATTAGTGGCAAGATAGAAGCTGTAAGGTCAGAACTGAAATCTGAACTGGCAGAGGTTAAAAAGGCTATTAATGAGATCCAATCTAATTTAATTACACTAACAGATAGGGTAGGTGAAGCTGAAGATCATATTAGTGAATTAGAATACAGATGGATTGAGGAGGAGCAAGAGAAGTCTTGAACAAACAACTAAAATCCCATGAAAACAGAATTATGGAAATAAATGATGCCACAAAACACTCCAATATCAGAATGATTGGAATCCCCAAGGGAGTTGAGGGGAGGGTCTAGAAGATACAGTTGAACAAATCCTGGATGAAAATTTCCCTAGTTTAGGGAATGAAACAAGTCTTCATATCCTAGAGGGAGAGAGGACACTCCCCAATACCAATGAGGCTAGAAAAACCTCCAGGCACATAATTGTGAAATTCATGACTCAAAAATTCAAAGAATATGTCTTAAGGGCAGCTGGGGGAAGATATCCCTTATGTACAGAGAGAGGACCATCAGAATAACATCAGACCTATCACAGAAACCTGGCAAGCCAGAAAGGGCTGACAAGACATATTCAGGAAATCACATGAAAAAAATATGCAGTCAAGGACAATATACCCAGCAAGGTTGACTTTCAAAATTGAAAGAGAGATAAAGAGCCTCCAGGACAAGCAAGGTCTAAAAGATTATGTGACCACCAAGCCAGAACTACAAGAAATATTAAGGGGGGGGGGGTTCTATAAAAGAGGAACAAACCCAAGAGTGACACAGAACAGAAATTTACAGAGGTAATCTATAAACATGAACTTCACTGGCAACATGGTGTCAATAAAAACATGCCTATCAATAATAACTCTCAATGTGAATGGCCTAAATGCTCCAATAAAAAGGAGCAGGATTTCAGACTGGATAAAACAATAGGACCCATCCATATACTGTTTACACGAGATGCATTTGGAATCTAAAGACACTTCCAGCCTGAAAGTAAGGGGATGGTGGACCATCTTTCATGCAAATGGTCCTCAAAAGAAAGCTGGAATAGCAATTCTTATATCAGACAAATTAGATTTTCATCTAAATACTGTACTCAGAGATGCAGAAGGACACTACAGCATTCTTAAAAGGTCTATACACCAAGAATATCTAACAATTGTAAATATTTATGTCCCCAACATGGGAGCAGGCAACCACATAAGCCAACTGTTAAGCAAAATAAAGAGTCATGTTGATACAAATACATTAATTGTAGAAGATCTTAATATACCATTTTCAGCAATGGACAGATCATCTAAACAGAAAATCAACAAAGAAACAAGAGCTTTGAATGACACATTGGACCAGATGGATCTCATAGATATATTCAGAACATTCCACCCTAAAACAGCAGAATATTCATTCTCAAGTGCATATGGAACTTTCTCCAGAATAGACCACATACTAAGTCACAATTCAGGGCTCAACTGATACCAAAAGATTGAGATTATCCCCTGCATATTCTCTGACCACAATGCCTTGACACTCAAACTCAACCATAAGAAAAAGTTCAGAAGGAATACAAACACGTGGAACCTAAAGACTATCCTGCTCAAGAATCTTTGAATCAACCATGAAATCAAGGAAGAATTTAAGCACTTCAAGGAAACCAATGAGAATGAAGATACATTGATCTAAAACCTATGGGATACAGCAAAGCAGGTCTAATGGGGAAATACATAGCCATCCAAACTTCACTAAAAAAAATTGACAAATACCAAATATACCAACTTTCATTACAACATAAAGAACTGGAAAGATCAACAACAAACTAAGCCAACCCCACACAGAAGATGAGAAAGAATTAAGATTAGAGCAGAGATCAACGAGTTAAAGACTAGGGACAGAGTAGAAGACATCAACAAAAATAGAAGTTGGTTCTTTGAAAGAATTAATAAGATCAATAAACCATGACCTCAACTAATCCAAAATAAAAGGGAGAAAACCTAAATTAATAAAATTATGAATGAAAGGAGAGATATCATGACTAACAGCAAGGAAATAGATACAATCATCAGAAATTACTATTAACAATTATATGCCAAGGAGTTAAACAACCTAGAAGATATGGATGCATTCCTGGAAACCGATAAACTTCCAAGACTGAAACAGGAAGAAATTGACCATCTAAATAGACCTATATCTAGTAATGAGATTGAAGCAGTGATCAAAAACCTCCCAAAAAGCAAGAGCCCAGGACTTGATGGATTCCCTAGGGAATTCTACTAAACATTCAAAGAAAACTAATACCTATTTTCCTGAAGCTGTTTCAAAAAGTAGAAACAGAAGGAAAACTTCCAGACTCCTTTTATGAAGCAAACATTATTCTAATCCCCAAACAAGACAAAGACTCCCTCAAAAAGGAGAACTTCAGACCAATATCTCTGATGAATATGGATGCCAAGATTCTTAAGAAGATCCTTGCTAACAGGATCCAACAATATATTGAAAAGATTATCCACCACGAAGAGGTGGGATTTATCTCAGGGATGCAAGGGTGGTTCAACACTCGCAAATCAATCACCATGATAGAATAAATCAATAAGAGACGAAAGAAGAGCCACATGGTACTCTATTTGATGCAGAAAGGCATTTGACAAAATACAACATCCATTCCTGAAGTAAAACTCTTCAAACTATAAAGATAGAGGGAACATTCCTCAATCTCATAAAATCTATCTATGAAAAGCCCACAGCAAGTATCATTCTCAATGGGGAAAAACTGATAGCCTTCCCTCTGAGATCAGGAACAAGGCAAGGATACCCACTCTTACCACTATTGTTCAACATAGTGTTAGAAGTCCTAGCAACAGTTATCAGTCAACAGAAAAAAATAAAATGTATTCAAATTGGCAAAGAAGTCAAACTCTCTTTGCAGATAACATAATACTTCATATGGAAAACCCAAAAGACTCTACCCCCAAACTACTAGAACTCATACAATTCAGTAATGTGACAGAATACAAAATCAATTCATAGAATTCAGTTGCATTTTATACACTAACAATGAAAATATAGAAAGTGAAATCAGAGAATCAATTCCATTTACTATAGCACTAAAACTTGTAAGATACCTCGGAATAAACCTAATCAAGGAAGTTAAGGATCTGTACTCAAGGAACTACAGACATTCATGAAAGAGAGTGAATAAGACACAAAAAGATGGAAGAGCATTCCATGCTCATGGATCAGAGGAATAAACATTGTTAAAATGTCTGTACCACCCAGAGCAATCTATACTTTCAATGCTATCCTGATCAAAATTCCACTAATATTTTTCAAAGGTTTGGAACAAACAATCCTAAAATGTATGTGGAACCAAAAATACCCTGTATTGCTAAGGAAATGTTGAAAAAGAAAAGCAAAGCTAGGGGCATCATGTTGCCTGATTTCAAGTTTTATTACAAAGTTATCATCACCAAAACAGCATGGTGGTGCCACAAAAACAGACAAATAGGTGAATGGAACAGAGTAGAGAATCAAGATATGGACCCACTAATCTATGGTGAAATCATCTTCAACAAAGCAGGAAAGAATATTCAGTGGAAAAGACAGTCTCCTCAATAAATGATGCTGGGAAAATTGGACAGCTATGTATAGAAGAACGAAACTAGATCATTCTATGCCACACACAAAGATAAACTCAAAATGGAATCTATCAAAATCCTGGAGGAGAACATAGGCAGTAATCTCTTTTAAATCAACCCCACAACTTCTTTCAAGGCACATCTCCAAAGGCAAAGGAAACAAAAGCAAAAATGAACTTTTGGGACTTCATCAAAATAAAAAGCTTATGCACAGCAAAGGAAATAGTTAAAAAAACAAAAAGTCAATGCACAGAATGGGAGAGGATATTTGCAAGTGACACTACAGACAAAAGGCTGATATCCAAAATCTCTAAAGAACTACTCAAACTCAACATTCAAAAAGATGATCACATCAAAAAATGGGCAGGAGACATGAAGAGGCACTTCTCCATAGAAGACATACAAATGAGTAACAGACACATGTAAAAATGTTTGTCATCACTAGTTATCAGGGAAATTCAAATCAAAACCACATTGAGATACCACCTTACACCAGTCAGAATGGCCAAAATTAACAGGACAGGAAACAACAACTTTTGGAGAGGCTGTAGAGAAAGGGGAACCCTCTTACACTGTTGGTGGGAATGCAAGTTGGTGCAGCCACTTTGAAAAACAGTGTGGAGATTCCTTTAAAAATTTAAAATAGAGCTACCCTATGACCCTGCAATTGCACTAGTGGGTATTTACCCTAAATATACAGATTTAGTGAAAAGAAGGGCCATATGTACCCCAATGTTCATCGCAGCAATGGCCACAATCACCAAACAGTGGAAAGAGCCAAGGTGCCCTTCAACAGATGAATGGATAAAGAGGGTATGGTGTGTGTGTGTGTGTGTGTGTGTGTGTGTGTGTGTGTGTGTGTATACACACACACACATATATATATACACACACAATGGAATATTATACAATGGAATATTATGCATGCTACCCAACTTTTGTAGCAACATAGGCTGTATTGGAAGAGATTTTGCTGAGTGAAATAAGCAAAGCAGAGAAAGTCAAGTATCTTATAGTTTCACTTACTTGTGGAGCATGAGGAGTAATATAGTGGAAAGTAGGAGAAGGTTAGGAAATGGGAAGTGGGGTAAATCATGGAGGGAGATGAAGCATAAGAGACTTTGGATTCAGAAACAAACTGAGGGTCTTGGAGGGGAGGGCGTGCAGGGGATGGATGAGCCTAGTGTTGGGCATTGATGGCACATATTGCATGGAACACAGTGTGGGGCATAAACAATGAAAACAAACAAACAAACAAATAAAAAATGAAAGGTAATAGGTTCCTATTAAATCTAATAAAACAAATATAGAGAAGAACAAATATCTTTATATTTAGAAAACTGTTTTTGGAAAAATGGTTTATTTTGGTGAATCAATATCATATTTCTTCTAATGACTCAGGGACATTCATGAAGCAAACTCTAAGACTGTATTAAATCCTTTGTCTGCTGTAATCATATTTAGTAAATGTCTCTTTTTATGATCTAATATTACTAAAATGTCCTGTTAGTAAAAAAAAAAAAAAAAAAAAAACCTCAGCAAGAGTGAAAAACTTTTCACAAATTCAGTATTTGTGTATCATATTTTTGTCTCTTCCCTCATTGTGACTATTACTAATTTTCCACTGGGTTTTAGTCTTTTATCCACTGGAAAAGACTCTATGTAAGATTTTTTCAATAACACTCTGTCAAAGATTTTTAAAAATGATGTAGAATCAATAAACAGAAATTCATTGCATTTCTATACACCAGTAATGAAGCAACAGAAAAGGAAATCAAGGAATTGATTCCATTTACCATTATACCAAAACCCTTAAGATACCTAGGAATAAACCTAACTAAGAGGTGAAAGATCTATACTCTGAAAAGTAGAAAACTCATGAAAGAAATTGAATAGGACATAAAGAAATGGAAACAGTGGTGCCTGGGTGGCTCAGTCATTAAGCATCTGCCTTTGGCTCAGGTCATGATGCCAGAGTCCTGGGTTCAAGCCCTGCATCAGGCTCCCTGCCTGGCAGAAGGCCTGCTTCTCCCTCTCTCACTCCCCCTGCTTATCTCACTCCCCCTGCTTGCATTCCCTCTCTAGCTCTGTTTCTCTCTGTCAAATAAAAAAATAAAATCTTAAAAAAAAAGAAATGGAAACACATTCCATTCCCTTGGATTGGAAGAACAAACATTGTTAAAATGTCTATACTACCCAAAGCCATTTATACATTGAATGCAACCCCTATCAAAAATACCACGATCATTTTTTTTTCTAGTCTTGGGAATGGAATTAAAAATAAAGCAAACAGGAAATGCAAAGACACTGAGATAAGAATGTGTATGGAGAGGTTAAGGAATGGCCAAAAAGAGCATTATGATAAGAAATAAAAGTCATGGGTGCCTGGGTGACTCAGAGGGTTAAGCCTCTGCCTTCAGTTCAGGTCATGATCTCAGGGTCCTGGGATCAAGGCCCACATCTTTTTCTCGTGCTACCTCTTCCTAACTAGTCTTATTCTCAATGAATAGAACCATCATCTAATCAATTTCTTAAACTCCAAATCTTCATATACTTTTCCCAGTCCTTCACATCCTCCATCCATTTGAAAACACTTACTCTACACTTAGTGCTTAATGAGTTGATATAATCTCGGCTTTGCCACTTACTAGCAGTGGGAGTTCAGCAAAAATAACTTAAAACCTTTGTGCTTTAGTTTCTTATCTATAAAAGGGGTATTAAATTTGCTACTCAACAGGAACTTGTGAGGATTAAATACACATGTGCATGTGCACACACACACACACACACACACACAACCCTACATCTTAGAACATTGTATAGTGGATGCTATAAATCTGTTCTCTATTATGGATATTATTATTAGACCTTATAGGTTATAGCTTAGGGTGATCCACTAGCTCTAAATTTACTCTTTTCACTCATTATCATAACTTTACTGCAGACTTTCATCATCACCTACTTGAGTGACACTTGACCTTTTTCATAAGTTTTACCACACAAGAGTTGTGGATAACTTATTTGCCTCCCTTTCTGGGAAATAGACTATTTGAGTACAGAAACTATCTTTTCTTCTTTTTTGTATCCTCAAAGCCTAACACTGAGTCTAGCACAAGGTGGCTAATCAGTAGATATTTCCTGGAATGAAGAAAAAAAGGAGGAAAGAAGGGAGGGAAATTGAAGAGAAGGAAGGAGAAAAGAATATAGGAAGGGAAGAAAAGAAAGGAAAGGAAAAGGGCACCTGGGTGGCTCAGTTGGTTAAGCGACTGCCTTCGGCTCAGGTCATGATCCCGGAGACCTGGGATTGAGTCCCACATTGGGCTCCCTGCTTGGTGGGAAGCCTGATTCTCCCTCTCTCACTCCCCCTGCTTGTGTTCCCTCTCTGGCTGTGTTTCTCTCTGTCAAATAAATAAATAAAATCTTAAGAAAAAAAAAGGAAAGGAAAGAAGGAAAGGAAATGAAAAAGAAAAAAAGACAAGACAAGACGAGAAAAAAGAGGGTTAGAGCCTCTGCCTTGGGCTCAGGTCATGATCTCAGGGTCCTGGGATGAGGCCCACATTGGTCTCTCTGCTCAGCAGGGAGCCTGTTTCCTCCACTCTCTCTGCCTGCCTTTCTGTCTACTTGTGATTTCTTTCTCTGTCAAATAAATAAATAAAATATTTTTTAAAAAAGAATAAAAGAAAAAGAGTGAAAGGAGAATCATGAGCTGGTTTTCTTTTCAAGTATTTCACTCTTGATTCTCCCTTCCATAATGCTGGGAGATTTACCATCTTAAAAGCAGAATGCTTTCAAGTTAAGTTAAAACATACTTTAAGAAGCTCAGTTGACTCCCCACCAAGATAAAGGACCAATTTATAGCATGAAACTCCTGTTTTTTTAATTATCTTTCAAACTCAGCTTCTTTTACCTCTACCCATTTATTCCATACTCTAGTCACCCTAAATTTCGTGCCATTCCTTAAACCTTAGAAACTTTCACCATTCAATGCTATTCTTTTTTCCAT
>PITA01025816.1:0-10058 GCA_004023965.1 Spilogale gracilis
GGGGGGCACACACAATGCAGCTCTGAGGCTCAGAGACAAGCATGGAGTCTCCTGTGAACCCATCAGCCTCCACTCAGGTAGCTCTCACCTAGATACTATTCATCCCTAGCTCAGCAGCCATCCGCATGACAACCGTTACCATGGCGACCAGCTCCTCCATGCTAAGGACCAGGAGCTCCAGCTCCCCACAGAGATGTGGTGGGGGCAGGAGAGGGAAAGATCATAGAAGAACAGAAAGGATGGGGGGGTGGGACGCAGGGCAGGGGGAAGCCAGGGGTCAGAGGGACAGGGGTGGGGGTGGGGGCGGGCAGGGCGAGAGCAGCGCAGGGAGGACTCCGTGAGGGAGAGAAAGCAGAGAAGGCGAGAGTGGGAGGCAGAGGGAGAAAACTCACATCTTAATTTAGCCTCATGCTCATCAGACAAAGCTGGGGAAGGGGCCACCTCAGTGATTTTCCAAATCTGCATCCAAGCGAACATCCTTTCTGAATAATAAGCGGCCCCAGATGAGATGGAAGGAGAGATGGGCAACAGCCCAGTTACCCATGAAAGCTGAACGCAGGGGGACACCTGTGGGGGTAAGGGCCGGGGTGCAGGGTGCCATCTTGCCCACCTATCCCCGCAAAGCCAGCCGAGAGCCAGTCTGACCCCACCCTGAGCCAGCTGGGGGGCAGGGGCTCAGTGGGGACCCCCCCAGGAACACTCTAGGGGCGGGGGTGGCTGCAGCTCCCAGGGGACCAGAAGGAGGGAGAGCAGAGGTGGGGGCAGGGCATTGAGCCTGGGAAGCCTCAGAAGTCACAAAGTGCCAGGAGGATGGGGACAACAGCCTTCGACCCCCAAAGGACCGTATATTTGCATAATACCATGCATAATTAGCATAATTACCCAAGCCATTCCCTTAAAGGAGCACTGAATCCGAAGGCCCCAGGACCCGGTGGCCTGCTCGTGCCCCTCACTGCACCCCACCTCCACTGGCCTCACTGCCCCCAGCAGGCAATCCAGCCTGCCTCCTCATGCACACACCCACGCTGTGCCCGCAGACACACACAGCTGCACACACGTGACCATGAGCAACACTCACCAAGCCCTCGTGCCCCTCTGCTCACAGACAACCGGCCCACTCGAGCTCCAGCAGAACAGAAGCGCAGACCGCTCCCACCATACCCAGGGCACATGCTTAGCCGTGCCCATGTCCAAGCCTGTTCCCTGAATCACACGTCCCTGCACACGTCCCCCACGGCAGGGACACAGACCTCATGGGCTGTAAGCAACACACCCACCACACCAACGGGTGCGGAAACCCTAACTCTTCTGTTTCCCAACTGGAGGCTCCCAGAGCAGCACAGGGGAAGGTCTGGGCTCCCCAACACACTGCTTGGCCTCCACCTGCACCCCACAGCCCCACTCCCTCCCTGTGTGGCCTCAGCTCCGAACACCAATGTCCAGGCACTGTCCTCACACCCTCTGTGCTCCCCGAGCCTCCTCCAGCCACGTGCCCACTCCCCGATGCCTTACCAGCAGGCCCCTAACACCTGCACCCCCTGGGTCCTGGTCTCCTCCACACACGCGAGCACACCATGCTTGCTTTCCTTGTGGGTACAAATACGGGCACACAACACTGGGGTGAGACAAGGCCCCCTTCCCAGAGCTGCCACACCCCTGCCATTCTTCCTTGCTGTCCCCTCACTACCACCCCATCTTGACCCACAGCCTCACCAGCTCCCACAGTGATCAGAGGGCCTCCTCTCACCACGATTCACCCCACCCCCTCCAGAATCTTAGAGCAGCCAGTCAGGGCAGGGACGGAAGTCAGCTGGACTCCTGGGAGGTCTTCTCACGCGTGCAGCCACTCTCCCAAGGGCAGGGCACGCATTCAGGAAGAAAGCCAGGGAGCCTCCCTCTGCGCCCTGCCTCCCCCGAAGACCCGGAGGGAGAAGTCTGGGGTCGCTCCTGCCCAGCTCCTATCACCTGCCCTCCCCCATCGCGAGCCTTCTCTGAGAAACAGGACAGCACGGAGGTTAAGCCACAATGGATCACCTCCCTCACTAATTGGGGAACAGTAGGTAAGCCGCTGAACCTCTGGCCTCAGCTCTCTCATCTGCAAAATGGGGGCACTGATAAAAGTGTGTAGCTCTCGTATGGTTGCCATGAGATCAAACAGGATCATACAGGCAACGGGCTGAGCACAGGACCCAACATGAAGAACGGAATAAATCAAGACAGCCGCAATTATTGTTAATTATACGCTAATCTTCCTATTATCCTTTCTGAAGGTTTTATCTCCTTCATGCCTTACCATCTTCATGGTGGAAAATAGAATCAGGATGATTACAACCATGCCACAGACAAGGCTACTAATGACCAGAGAGGTTAAGAGACATTGCCAAGGCCACACAGCAGGGGAGAATGCAGGCAGAAAGAGAGGCTGGATGAGCAGGGAGAAAGGGAGGGTTACAGAACAGACACAGACACACAAATTAGGTCAGCTGGCAGGAGGCCAGGAGCCCAGCAACCCTGTGCACTGCTAATCATGCTGCAAAAGCTAAGAATAAAATCGGGAATAATTAATGCTGCCCAAGCTTCCTTCCCTGCGTGAGCCAGACTCAGGCGCCACTGTCTTGGTGACTGGAGGCAACGTAAGCAGGGGTTGCGAGCCCAGCTTTAGATTCACACAGTCTCGGGTTCAAAATTCAGCTCAGCTTACTTGCTGGGTGACTCTGGGCAAGTTACTTAACCTCTCTGAGCCTCTCTTTGATTAAACAGGGACGCTAATTACCCAGGTGGCATACAATACTCCTTTGTCGGCCTTAACCTGCACTGTTCCCCACCTTGGTCCTTACCTCCAGGCTAAATGAGGCCTGAGTGCTCACTGGGTTTTGCTCTTCCTTCTTACAGATGTGGAAACTGAGGCTCTGAGAGAGGAAAGACTTGCATCGTCGCATGAGGAGAGGGGTGGGTGGCAGGGAATGAGCCTGCCCAGAGGCACTCGGGGAAGCAAGGTACATAGGGACGTCACTACTGGCTCGTGGAAGCAGGGTGGTCTCAGCAGAGCCCTCTGGATCCCCATAGGCTCCATCGCCACAAGTCCCTGTCCCCAAAAGGCCCTCAGTCCTGTGAGAACTCAGCGGCCCTCACGCTCACCAGCTCCAACCCGGAGACTCAGAGCATCACGGCAGGAATGTGGGCCAGGGCCAGGCTCCGGGCAGCGGGACAGCCAAGGGGGCGACACAATGGAGAGCCGGGACCAGGAAGGGGGGATGCCTCGGTCCCCAGCCCCCTCCCATCCACAGCTGCCCTGGCTGGGAGCCTAGCACCAGCCATGTTCACTCATTCACTCGTTCACTCGCTGCTGGAGGGGTGAGGGGCACGAAGGTGGCATCTGCTGGGGAAGCGGCTGCAGGGCCCGGGGAAGGAGCAGAGCGAGGAGGGGTGGAGAAGGCCCAAGCTGAACTTGACAGTCAGCAAGGCCCAGAGGCACACACTGTTGCCCACACAGCCTCCCAGCGCCCCTCTTCCAGGCACCCAGCTCCAGTATCTCCCGAGGGCAGCTCAGAGAGCAGGAAGCACCTCTGTGGGCCCACCCCAGCTCAGCCAAGTGCTCTGCAAAGGGCATCCCGGGAGCCAAGTCTTCCCCACCCCATGCCCGAACTCCACTATCAGCTCCTCGCCTAGTCCACCACCCACACCGATGCTCCCACCACCTCCCCGGACCCCGCATTCCCTCCACCCGCCCCTGAGCAGCACTGACCCCCGTCCACACACACCCTGGGCCCCACGGAGAGCAAGCCACTCCCCACTCAGCAGCCACACCTGCCTGCTTCTGCACGCTGGAAGAGCCCCCTTCCCCCTTCTCCGTTACTTCTTCCTTTGTTACTTCTTCCTTTGTCAACGGTGGAGCCTGGTGCTCTCAGGGCCTTCCTGATTCTGACCCTGCGGGTGGCCAGGCATCCAGTCCCCAGGTCAAAGAGATCCAGGGCAATGTTATTTATAAGCGAGGAAAGGCAGAAATAGTCAGCATTCCCAACAAGAGAAGACTAGTTCGTTTGATAAGTTAAACCATAACCGTAACATAGAATACTATGCAGCTATCAAAAATTGTGTTTTCACAAATCCACTCTCTTCCATCCACTCATTAAAAGACTCGGTAACAGAATACTTTCATCTCCTACTTGTTTCAAGGACTATCTCAGGACCCAGGTAGAGGCTCACATGGCCGGCCAGGAGGCCACGCAGCTGCATGGAGGATCGTGCAGAGGGTTCCGTCTCTCGGCGCCTGGGTAGCCTCAGGCAGGTGCTTACCTCTCCTGGCCTGCTTCTCCTGGTAAACAAAGATAACACCCACTCACACAGACTCCCCTGCATCAACCAACTGCTCAGCAAACGCTGGCTATTAATGCTACTACCAGGGGCGCCTGGGTGGCTCAGTGATTTAAAGCTTCTGCCTTCAGCTCAGGTCATGATCTCAGGGTCCTGGGATCAAGTCCCGCATTGGGCTCTCTGCTCGGCGGGAAGCCTGCTTCCTCCTCTCTCTGTGCCTGCCTCTCTGCCTGCTTGTGATCTCTCTCTGTCAAATAAATAAAGAAAACCTTAAAAAAAAAAATGCTACTACCAGTGTTAAAGTCGAGAAAATCGGTTACAAAAAAATACAGAACACAACCCTGCTTTAAGGAACTCCCCACCAAAGCGAACTTCTTAACACTGAATCCTACTAAAGCATTCCAGAAACTCTCTGGGTGGTGGGATGACAGATAGTTGTTCATTTTTTTCTCAAAGCCTGTCCATATTTTCCAAGTTTTCCATGATGAATTCAGAGCACTTTTTTTAAAAGATGATTTATTGGCAGGAGGGGGGGCAGAGGGAGAGAATCTCAAGCAGACGCCCCATTGAGCGCGGAGCCCCACGCGGGGCTCATCCCATGACCCTGAGCCGAAACCAAGAGTCAGACGCTCCACTGACTGAGCCACCCAGGCGCCCAGGCGCCCCCAGATACTTTCAGGATTAGAAAGAGCGCATTCTTGCTGCACCCTCATGCCTGCCATTCTCTGGTCTGTGAAGCCCTGGGCCCCTTCATTCTGCAGAGAAGCCACCGGACAGCTCGTCAAGCTCACGGGCAGACAGAGGGACACGGAGGACAGATTGGAGCAAGCCAATAGGCAAGAGGGGGGAGGGGAGCTGGCAGGGCGTGCACAGCGGGCCTCACTGCGAACAGGATGGCTTGGCAGGGCCCAGCTCCCTCCCCAGGCATGAAAAGGTCTGGTGGCCTGCTGGCCCAGCCGCCCAGACACCCTCCCCTCCCCCCACCCCCACCACCGTCTTCTCCCGCCAGCCCAGCTCCTGGCCCTGCCATTCCTGTCAGTCCCCGCTGCACAGAACAGCTGCCCAGCACGTGGCCTCCACCGAAACCCTGGGAAAAACAGCCCCTTCCTCAACCGAGGGCTGGGACGCCCTTGTCACCACCCTGCCAGCCCCAGCCACCTGCCTTCCAGCATCACCCTCTTGGCCGTCCTGACTCACACTGCTCATTTATTCCTGTCCCCAAGCTGGTGCCTCAAAGCAGGACCACCCACTGAGGCCCCATTTCTAGAAGCAGCAGCCTGCTCCCCAAGCTGCCTGCCCTCCCTTTTTGTTCCCCCCACAGGAAGCCCTTCACGGTGCTGGGGACCATGGGGCACTCTCAGGCCGGTTCCATGCTGTCCCTGCTTCTGAGCGCAGCCCTCCTCCCCACCTCCACCTCGGTCAGCATGTCCTCAATCTAGAAGCAGGACTTAGGAAGCACCTACTTGCGCCCAGCACCATTCTGGGCACTTAGGGTCCCACCATCAGCAGGGCAAGTATGTCCCTCAGGAAGCTCAGTCAGATCAACACACGCCTCCTCTGTGAGGCCTCCACGCGCCACCCACCTGACTGATCCAAATTCGGGACAACCAGGGAAGTGGGGCCACCAACCATGCTCCCACTTCAAATCTCACTGAACCCACTCGGCCGCCCTGGGACGCAGGCCCTACTGTCCCCACCTACAAGGACGGGCAGCTATGGTCCCAGAAGGGGACTTGAACCCGAGCCTCCCTGACACCACCCCCGGGGCTCAGGGAATTCTGGAGACCCTGAAAGCACATGCAGAGATCTCTGTCTGTGACGTGACATTTCACTGGGTGATTTTCTGGAGAGACCCGGGGCCATTCCGTCCCTTCACACGAACAACAGCTAACCCCTCAGGGTGCCAGGCTCTCTCTGGGCACCCTGCCTCAGTTCTCTTCACAGACATCTTCCTAGTGAGGGATTATTCTCCCTGTTTCACAGATGGGCACATCAGAGTTCAGAGAGGTGAACAACTAGCTCGAAGTCACACAGCTGTGGGGCCAGGTCTGAACCCCGGACTGGCGGAACCCCCAAGACCACGCTCTCTGTATTGTCGCACACACCTGCTCCGAGGCCCCCCAGCCTGCCCCACCACGAAGTTCCTCAGGGCTGGGGACACACCACCCCCACGCCCACGGAATCCTGCACAGACCCCGACAGATGGAGAGATTGACCGAAAGTCATAGAAATGAAGGACGAGTCCTCCCCTGATGGGGGGCGCGGCTCAGGTGAGCAGCCCTACCCACCACCCCACGGCTCACCAGCAGCTACCTCCAGACAGAGTCTCCGGGCCCTGCAACGGCCCTGCTGGCAATCAGGCTGAGCGCCTGCCCACTCCTGGGGCCCGCAGACCTTGGAACAACCCGGTGTGGGGTCAGATGTTCCCGTCCTGGCTTCCAGAGAACGCTGGTCGAGCACCTTCACCTTGCGGGGCCTCAGTGTGCCCTCCTATGAAATGGGGTCACGACCCCCCACACATTAAGATGCCTGCCGTCACATGCCAGGCATGGACCGGGAAGTGAGTAGGTGCTAGGATGTGACAGTGTGTCCCGACTCAAAGCTCAGCTCCTCAGAGAGGGACCCCGACTGCCAAATCCACCCAAATTTCCCCGCAAAATTCGCTTATTGACTTTCTCGTCCAATGCCTGTCCCCCCTGCAACAGCGCCTGGGGATGGTGACTGGGTCCGCCTAGGCCACTCTTACGTTCCCAGGACCCAAAATAGTTCTGGGACACAGTCAGCCTCCATATTTGTTCAGTGAACACCGGGAATTGGCTCACACTCCACAGGCCCCAAGCCTCCCTTCCTGCCTCCTGTCACAGGGTGATCCTGTAGGAGGCCCTGGCCTCTGGCCTCAGTCTCCCTATGCGTAAACTGGGGGCTTGGACAAAGCTTCTCTCTGGTCCTTCCAAAATCCAACTGGGAAGACTCCAACGAAGCTGAGAGGAGGGACGAGAGCCTGAGACTGAGCCCAGCACACTTTTTCATAAAATGACTCTGCAAATCATATGCAAAAATCTGCAGATCAGCAGGCTCCCAAGGGGAGACAATCCCAGCCACTTTACAAGCAGGCCCAGGCTGGGGGAAAGGAGAGTTTCCTGCGCACCTGCTGACCGCCAGCCTCCTCACAAAGAGCCAGATGAAATGATCCTCCTTACACCATAGGCAGGCCGGGCGACGTGCTAGAGTTCATAGGGACCTCAGGTAGAGAGTCAGGATGAAGCTGGGAGGTGGCCGGGCAGGGGGACCTGGGACCTGGTGGTGGGGGAGGGAGCACAGAGAGGGCCCAGGGCCCTATGTCTGGTTCTCACGCTCACGGGACCAGAAGGAAGGCCAGCCGAAGGGGCAGAGGGATCCTCAGCCTGATCTTAGGGGCTCCCTGAAGCCAGGTGACCCCCAGACCTCTTCCAGGATACTGAATAGACCCTGGAATCAGCCCGGGGCAGGCCCAGCCCTTCGAGCTGTCCCAGGAAGCCTCCGACACCCACCCCAAGCTTCTTGGGCACCTGCCAGCCTACTCCTTCTAGAGTGCCCATTGCGCACACATCCCCCCATCTGTGTGTGTCTGAGTCCAGCCTCCTTGAGGAACTGGGCTGTGGTCCTCACACCTCCCCACATCTGCTAGGTTATTTACACCCTAGCAGCAACTCACACGTGGTGATGCTGCAACCCCCCACCCCCAGCCCCAACTACCCGGACCTACCTGGACCGGCTGCGGAGCTGCTCGGAGGCAAGGGAGGAACGGGGCGGGCCAGGCCCGGGGAGGGACCCGTGGGGGCCCACCAG
This sequence comes from Spilogale gracilis, assembly GCA_004023965.1. Lineage (NCBI taxonomy): Eukaryota > Metazoa > Chordata > Mammalia > Carnivora > Mephitidae > Spilogale > Spilogale gracilis. The sequence goes on from PITA01025816.1 coordinate 8,143, forward strand.
CAGCACCACCCACATGGAAAAGTGAGGCATAGAGCAAGGAATCAGACCAAACATGGGGGACGAGGGGGCAGAGCCCCCTGAAGGCCACACTTGCCTTCAGCCCGAGATGACACTCTGTGAGACACTGTGGGTTTGATCGGGAAAGGAAGGGGGCTCTCACCCTCCTCTCCTGAGTCTTGGGAGCCAGGAAGGGCCCGGCAATAAGAGGGGCTCTGAAGCTAGACTGCTCGGGTCCAGCTCCCTCAGGAGCTGTGTGACCCTGGGCGCGTACATCCATCTCTCTGAGCCTGTTTCTTCCCTACAAAATGGACACAACAACAGTACCCACCTCAAAGGGTTGGGAGGATGAAATGAGATTATCCAAACGGGTCCTTGGCCCAAAGCCCGGTTACTTCTCAGCTGGGCGACCTGGGGGCCACTCCCTGGCCTGAACCTCAGTTTTCTCATCTATAAATGGGACAATAGAGCCGAGAGAGTCCTGAGGGTGAAAGCACTGGGCTCTGACACATGGTTCAGTGGTCAGCACACACGGATTCCTTTCTTTTTTCCTTGGCTCTCGGGGGGCCCATGCTTCCCTACCACCCTCAGCTTCTACCCATGGTTATCTTTACCTCCTGTCACTAAACACATGGATGTTTTTACAGATCTTGGGCCACCGAATCCAAAAGCTCCTCAAGGGACACACTCTTCCCTAATTTTGCAGTGAGCACCCTGCCCTGTCAAATACAGATGTTCTATAAATACCTTCGGGAGGGAGGGATGCAGGAACAAAGGTGATCAGAGTCACAAGAGAACAGGTGTGGGTGAGAAGCCGGGGCAGTCGGAGACTCATGCGGTGGCCACGGTGGCAAAGGGTCCCGGCAGCTCCTCCAAAGGTTACAAGGAGAATCACGTATGAGCCAGGAACTCTGCGCCTCGGGTGTGCATCCAAGGGAAGGGAAAACATACGTCCTCATAAGTTAAGAAAAAAAAAATGCCACCTTATTCACGATAGGCACAGAGTGGAACTGAGTGAGGCGTCCGTCTGCTCACAGATGAGCGAAAGATGGCAAGTCCACAAAATGGAATATCACACCACAAAGAAAGCAGCGAGGTCCCGGTACCCGCTGCCAAGTGGAAAAGCTCGGGGGCATTACACCGAGTGAAAGAAGTCAGTTGCAGAAGATCGCGCAGTGTAGGGCACCACCCCCATGGGCCCTGCCAGGCACACCCACAGAGACAGAAAGGACTAGAGACGGCTTAGGGCTGGGGGACTGGAGAGAGACGGGGAGTGGCTATTGAAAGGTACGGGCTTGCTTTTGGGGGTGAGAAAAATGTATGACGTTGGGGAGGTACAACTCTCTAAATGCACTAAAACCCATCGAATCAGATGCTTTAGGTGAATGGATTGGACGGTACATGAATCAGATCTCAATAAAGCTGTCGTCTGGGGGATAACGAAAGAATGAATGTGAGCTTGAGGCTCAGAGAGGGTAAGGAACTTGCCCAGGGTCACAGCAGAGCCAAGACTCAAATACAGGGATGGAAGAGGAGGTAAGCTTTCCCCCTGCTCACCACCTTTTCCACCTGAGTATCCGCCCCCCCCCACGCCCCAGGGAAAGCTTGGCCAGCAACCCCCCAACTGCCGTCCAGAAGGGCTAACACTGACTGCAGACTGCAGTGGGAGAGGTCCAGCACCGCGACTGCTCCTTGTGTTTGTCAAAGGCCTCTTTGTGGGCTGGGACCCCTGGGAGGGGGCAGGTTTGGCCCAGAGTGACACCAAGAGAAGGTGGGGCGGCTCCAAACTCAGGCTGGCCACCGTCCCCACCCCTCTACGCCAGCACCCCCCCCCCAGCCTTCAGGGGTCCTGCAGTGCCCTCCGTCCATGCAGCTGTCCCCTGGCTGTCCTCAGGGAGAAGCGTGAGTATGCGGCCTTG
>PITA01025816.1:10158-23811 GCA_004023965.1 Spilogale gracilis
CCCCCCCCCCCGGCCGCCCGGGGGTCTCCACCCTCTACTCTCCACACAGCGGCCCATCCGTCCTGCAGGCGGGCCTGTGCTGACAGGTGCTCTGCACCCCCGTCCACCCCGACGCTGGACTCAGGTGTGAAGCACCACCTAGTCCCCTGCCCCAGGCCCCCACCTGATCACCGCGAGGGAAGAGGTGACCTCACAGAGCCTTACAGCACAGCCCACAGAGCAGGGGCTACGGCAGATCCCAAGGAGGGGAGCTGAAAGCTCCACGAGGAGGTGGAAGGAGCCGGAAAAAGCTGAGGTGCCCCATGTCCCTCCCCCACCATCATCCGCAGTCCACTGCCCAGGGGCAGAGCCCTCTCCACTGAGCTCAGATGCAGCCCGGTGCCCACCAGGGATATAAGGACCCTGAGTGTCCCAGCCCCCATGGGCCCTGCAGCCCGAGGATGAGGCAGGCCCTCCGCTCCTCCCAGGTTACGTGACACGGCTTCGCTGACCAACACTCCTCTCTCCTCTGGGTGTCACCTGTCCCCTCACATGACCCTCCACAGGCCGGTCAGAGGCTCCAGCGCTAGGCTCCTACCCTCCGAGCCACAGTCCCACCTGCCTGGTCCCACTCCCTGCGGGGTGCTCCCCAGGGCCAGCCCTGCCCCAGGCCAGAGCAGGGCCCCATGGAAGGCTGCATGAGGTCCACCAGTCCAGCCCAGGGCCCGGAGCTGGGACAGCTCAGAAGAGCTGATACTAGGACCCTGTCCTGTTCCTCAAACCCCAGGACAAGGACAGGAGTCACGACTGTCACCTCAGCGGGGACAGAGGCCTTCATGACCACCGGCCCTGCCATGACCAGTCCTGGCTATCAGCTCTGGGCACTGCAACGTGTGGCCTTCAGGACCAAGTGAACCCCAGTCCTCGCCAGTGCCCAGTGGTGAGGTGGTTGGCACCCAGATTCACAGAAGGGGGACAGTGAATGGCCTGAGGTCACCCCGTGGACCAGCAGAGGTCACAGTGAGAGCCCAAGTGGGGTCAGTGCATCCTCTATCACAGCCACGCCTCACACATATCCATCCAAACATCAGCGGGGCGGGAGGGTGAAGGGGGGACCCAGCCTGCACAATCTCAGGGCACCTTCCTCCCACCATGTGCCGGGCACAGTCACCTCTGAGCCGCGGTCCACACTGCCGCCCGGCCAGGAGCACCCTCACTACACCTTGTGACCTAACAGCACTTCTCAGCACCTGGAGAAGCAGCCCTGACCACTCCCCTCCCCCCAGAAATGCCGGCGGCACCCCATTACTGTGACACCCAAACACGTCCCAGCACCTTTCCCAATGTCCGGGCACTGACACCGTCCACGTGCAACTCAGGCCTCACTCGGTCCTAGAAGTTTCCCTCTCCTACCCTTGCGCCAGTGGCCACGCTCTCCCCACTCAGGGCTCCAGATGTGGCATGTCCTGGCTGGGCCTCATCTTACCACATGGTTCAGAAATGCTCTGGCCAAAAACAGGGTTTCCAAAGATGAGACTCCCTGGGACACCTCGTGTGGAAGATTCCGACGCAGGGTCCACAGTGGGTAAGTGTTTAAAGGAAGGGACCACCTCCCCGGGCCTCCCTGCCCCGAGCTGTCACCTTCCTTGGGGACACACAGCCACACCCATCTCCCACCTCCCCAGGATGTCTGTTCTCAGGGTTCCGTGAGGGACACAGAACCGAAGCTCTGAAGGAACGCGAGGTTAGAGTTTGTGGTGTCCCTGGATGTCAGGCAGAAGACAAAGCTCGGCGTCCCTCTGCCCCCTGCCCCCGCCCTTGCCTTAATCACTGCTAAGGAGGCCAGATGACCAGCTGCCCCTCTGGCCCGGGCTCCCTAGACTCTGGGATTAAGAGCTGAGATTAAGGACGCACACAGTCCCTGTAGCTCAGAGCCCCAGCGACGTGCATGTGCACACCTGTGTGTGCATGTGGACGTGCAGGCGTGCCAGTGGACACATGCAAGCACACCCGCGGGGATTTCCAGGCACGCTGCAGGCACGGTCACATGTGTGCACCTGCTGGTGGTCTTAGATGCCCATGTGGGTCTGGCTGTGTCTGCATGAGCACTACGTGTGCCAGCGGGGTGGGGGGTGGGGGCGGGCATTGTGTGTGTCCCTGTCCGTGTGTGCCTCTGTGTGTTCACGTACATACGTGGGCCGTCTCCACTTGTGCACAGGACAAGGGGGCGTGCTCGGGTCTGCATTCCCCCTCACACACACAGACTGGCCCGCAGGCATGCATGTTTCTATGTGGGCACCGACCTCGCTGAGGTAGGGAGGGTGTCTCCAAACTCGTCCCACCACCCTCCCAGGAGCTGCTCGGGTCCACGGCCACCCAAGGTGTTGGGGGCAAGCTCCCCACAGCTGAGTAGGGGAGAGGGGGCAACTTGGGTTCTCCTGGCCACCGGGCCTGGCCACGCTTGAGCCACTGAAACAAGGGAGGGGCCATGGGGACACGAGGGCCCCATACATCAGCACTGTCAGCAACACCGTCAGGCCCATGCACACAAAGCCCGCCCCTTGCCTAGACCTAAGCTGAACCTCGGCCTTAGCTCCACAGGGAAGAAGGATCCCCGTGGGTCCCAGCACCTCACGGACCGGCCCTTGCACACAGATCCATAAGCCGTTCTTCTGGATCTGAGACCATCCCCAGCAGGCCTCGCAGCTCCCCTGCCTCACATGACAGCAGGAATCAGTCACGCCAGGGCTCAGCTTCCAGAGATCCCCAGGAGCCACTGCCCTGGGGGAGCCGTCCTGCCTGCACTGCCAGGGGGGTCCCTGAACAGTCCAGCACTGCCTTTGGGCCCCGTGTCCTCATGTGAACAGCAGGGTGGGAAGCTGATGTCCTATAGCCCTCTGGTCCTGGAAACTGCACTTCTGCAGGTGTGGATGATGGCATGGGGAGCAGAGGGAAGGGAGGGGTCTGGGTCCAGGAGGGTGAAGAGTAAAGAAGGGTCCCTCTAGCTCTGATCCTAACCACCCCCTCGGCCTGCAAGACCTGTCCCCCAGGGGACTCCTCGAGTAGGCCCCACTGCTTGGCAGCCAGGGAGATGAGAGGTCTCTGGCGAGGGAGGGAGTGGAGCAGGGGCCTCTGGGGAAGCAGAGTAAGAGGGAGGAGAGGTGGAGCGTGGGAGGAGAGGAGCAGTGGGCAGACTGGCGGTGGGGTGGGGTAGGGTGAGCAGTGGGCAGGGAGGGCAGCAGGGGGCAGATCTCAGGTAACCAAGCCTGAGCCTCTGGAAGCCCACAGTGTGTCCACTTTCCAGAAAGGTGAAGGCCAAGAGGACCCGGGGTGCGCCCCTCCCCCAGCTAAATGAGGCAGGAAGGCTGTGTCTTTGCTGCCAGCCTCCAAGCTGCTCAGCTCCAAGTTTGGGGATCCCAGGAGCAGGGGCTGGGGAGAAGGACAGGGGACACGTGTGTGAAAGGAAACAACACAGGACTGTCAGAACTTGGGGTGGGAAAGCAGGTAGTCTGGGGGGGGGCGGGAGATGATGTAATGGCCGAGTGTTGCCAAGAGAGAGCTCTGGGGAGGTGAGGTTGGGACCCTGCGGGAGCCAGGAGCTGGGGCTCAGCAGAGAATCCCAACATGTGGAAGAGGGGTATGCCTAGAAATCTAGAAGGAGGGAAAAGAGAAGGGGCTGAAGAAGGACTCTCGGTGCTTGAGAGGTGGGGAGAGGTCGGTAAAGGATTCCCAGAGGAGAGGACATCTGTGCTGGGTTTTGGAGGATGAGTAGGAGTTCCCTGGAGAAGAGAACAGTCCACAGGGGGCGAACGGCACGTAGATAGATGCGAAGATGAGAGAAATGATGTTGTCTTCTGTGCCCAGGGAGCAGCTGGGAGCCACGGGCACGGGGGTGGGGGGTGAGCAGCGAGGATGTACAGGGCAAAGGGATGAAGCGGGAAAAGTCCACTGAATGTGCTGAAAGGAATCCATCTGGCATCGAGTCTTGGGGGAGGAGTGGCTTGCTGTGAGAGAAGGGTGGGAGCTGGGCCTGCCGTCTGGTCAGAAGAGAGACAGGTTAAGAGCAGAAACATGGAATAGGGATGGGGCCCTGCCTGCGAGTCAGGAGACTGTTCTTAGTCCCAGCTCAGCGACTGACTCGATGTATTACTTTGGACCCGCCACCTACCTTTCTCAGCCTCTGTCTCCCCACTCACAAAATAAGAAGGCTGAACTACCAGATCCAAGAAGATCCTTGCTAGGACTAGAAATCACTCCTTTGGCCTCAGTTTCCCCTTCAGGACAATGAACAAGCTGGATAAGCGTGCTTCCAAGGGCCCTTCCTGCTGAAAGCCTCCTTGGCCCTCTGACGTCTCTCCAGACTAGGACGGCCTCAGCCCAGGGCCCAACCTAGACAGAAAACAGGCAGCGGAGGAAAGACCCGGGGAAAAGCCAAGAGCCCCAGGCCTGGATCGGGGCCTCTCCCACAGTGGCCACCCAGGTTCAGGCACTGAGCAAGACGTGACACAGGCCCTAAATGCATCCTCTCAGGGCCCCACACTTCACAGCTGGTTCACGAGAGCACTGGGCAGCGCTTTTACACCAGAGAGCGTTCTTGACTGCCCGGGTTCAAATCCTAGTCAGTGCGCCGCTCTGCGAGGATGGACAAGTTCCTTAACCTCTCTGTGCCTCAATTTCCCCTTTTGTGAAATCCCAATAATGGTACCTCCTTCATAAGGCTGTTATAAGGGTTCAGTAAGCTTTTATATATGAAACTTCTGGCAGAGAACTCTGCACCGGGCAGGCATTCAGAAGGCATAATTCAATATTAATACGATCACATCTGTGCTCTTGCTGGCATCCCATGTGAGCCCCTCAGGGCCACATGGCTGCGCCCGCTTTGAAACCAACATCCCCTACCTGCAGGAGAGAACCTAAATACCCTGGTTTGGACTCAAAGCCCACCATGGAAGTCTTCAAAGCTGACGCCCGGTGGGCTTCAGCCGTTCAGTCCCAGACAGAGGCCCAGCAGGTGCCCAGTGGAAGAAGAGAAACAACACACTCTCGTTAGAAACAGTGGCCCCTCGACCCCAATGCAGGTATGTTCCCATCTCCACACACAGCTCTCCTCCCCGAGCTGGCAACTGCTGCTTTAACCACCCCCGAATCTGCTGGGGCCTTTCCCACCTCTGAGCCTTCGTCCACCCTGGTCCTTTATCATTGTGCTGCCATCCTTCAAGGCCTGGTACAAAGGACCTCTCCCCTGTGGAGCCCTCCCTGATACTCCAGAGCCTGACTCACTACCCTCAGCCCCTCACAGGTGCTGGCTCCATCCGCTAACTGGGAGCTCCCTGAGGTCAGGGGCCAGGCTGCCCCCCCTCCCCCTGCAGTGCTCTGCTGGCAGACCTGACACGGAGGGGGCATCCGTAAATAGCGGCTGAAGAGACTTGCAGTTCAGCAGCACAGTACATACAAGAACCCAGGAACTGGACTCCCTGTCCAGTGCTCCTCCCCTGTCCGGGAAACAGAGACTCGCAGCCGGCCCCCAGGCTGCCTGGATCTGACGGAATCATGTCCCGGAGGCTGGGAAGAGAGCTGGTGTTCAGGGCGATGGGTGAGGAAAGAGGCTCGTCCCACCCTGGCCCAAGAGGAACCACCTGCGTGGAGGAAACAAGCTTCCTCTCCTCCCCACCCACCTGCCCCCCGGCCAGCTCTCCCTTCCCAAGGGGCCACCCCAGGCCAAGCCCTGGACACATGTCTCTCCGATAGTTCCTCAAATGTGAAGACTGGAAGGGTCCCTGGGTTGCCCAGTTCAGTCTCCCCGCTTCAATGATGTGGAAAGGAAAGCTCAGAGGGGGAAAAGCCACCCACGGTCACTTGACAAGCCAGTAGCAGACTCATCCCTGAAACCTAACAATCTTCAACAAAGCATAGCTAAAGTAAGTCAAGCCAAAGTAACCACGCAGGAGCAGCTTCCTCTTACCTAGCTGCCCACCGGGTAACCAGCTGTGCCTCCCGCAACACTAGCCCCCAGCCCAGCCCAGGGAGCGAGGCCTTACTAGCCTCCAAACAGCGGAGAAGACCACGGCTTGCCCAAGTCCACTCCAGACTGGGCCCGGAACCCAGCTGGGTGGGTGGGGGGGCTCCCTGCTTCTCTGCAGCCCCTGCCCCCAAGCCTCACATGCACGCCCGCCACCAACACGGATCTCACCGAACAATGCAGGACACACACACCAGGCACACCTGCACACCCACGGCCCCTAGCACAGGGCCCAGCGTGCAGCGGGTGCTCAAAAACGGCTGCAGAATAAACAATTCAACAAGCAAAACGTACCCCACGCATGAGCACGCAGGGCCCCCTGCCCACTCGGCCGGCCCTGCGCCCCCGACCTCCCAGCGTCTCAGATGCACGGACGCTGCCACCTGCCAGCGGCCTCAGCTTGGGCACACTGCCTACCCGCTTGCGCCTCTGGGTCCCCATCTGCAAAATGGGGTAACACCCCCCTCAGGGTCACAGTAAGAACTGAGAGACAGCACGGGGAGCACAGGAGCCGTGCACCCTGGAAACACTTGGCCGCCATCACAGTCCTATGGTTGTCACCATCTGTGCCTGTCCTCCCGACGCAAGGAACACTTTTTTTTTAGTTGTTTTTTTTTGTTTTGTTTTGTTTTGTTTTGTTTTGTTTTGTTTGACAGAGAGAAACACAGCTACAGAGGGAAGACAAGCAGGGGGAGTGAGAGAGTGAAAAGCAGACTTCCCACCAAGCGGGGAGCCCAATGTGGGGCTCGATCCCCGGTCTCCAGGATCATGATCTGAGCCGAAGGCAGTCACTTAACCAACTGAGCCACTCAGGTGCCCCCTGGGAGCATTTTTTTTTTTAAAGATTTTATTTATTTACGAAAGAGGGAGAGAGAAAAATATAGGCAGGCACAGCGGCAAAGGGAGAAGCAGACTCCCCACTGAGCAGTGAGCCTGATGCGGGGCTCAATCCCAGAACCCAGAAATCACGACCTGAGCCGAAGGCAGATGCTCAACCCACTGAGCCACCCAGGCGCCCGCCCAACACAGGGCGCCTCATGAGGGCCAGAGCCAGAATTCAGCTGCAGACACCCTGAACTCCACCTCCACGGCAGCCGGGCCCCAAGGAGGGGGCAGTCCCCACGTGGTAAGCCGGTGAAGGGCAGCTGGAACGTGGGCGCGTACCCCCAGCCATGGGCCCTGCCGGGGGATGGCAGTGCATGGGTTCTGCCAAGCACCCCAACAAGCAAATGTACCCTTCCCCTGCTCCCAGGAGAACCCTGTCTGTGTTCAGCCCCCAAAGTCCCCACCCAGCTCCTCCCAAACCCCAGCCCAAGGACGGGCACCGTGAGCCACTCGCAGGCCCAGTGGCAATCAGTTTGCTACAATTAGATTTCTCAGATCCCACTGGTGATTGATCCTAAATTATCCTTATTAAAGTCTGGGCTGGGGAGCAAGGACCGGGGGGCGCAGGATGGGAGATGCCGGCAGGCGGCGCAGGGGGTTAGACTAAGCTCTAGGGGAGCTTGGGCTGATGCTGATCCCCATGGGAAGCAAGCCCGCTGGCCATCCCCGAAGCAGGACAAAGGCCCTAACTAGGTGATCCCCCACTGCACCCCTCTGACTCCCCTCCCCACACCCTCTCTGAAAACCCTGGCCGTGGAGGGGGTGTGATGACAAGGGCAGCAGTGGGACAAAGGACTCCAGAGCAGGCGAAGGGCTGGCTCAACACAAGGCCCCCGCGGGGACCTGGCTGGGTGAGCCCTGGCAAGTGGCTTCACATCTCAGAGCCTTCTTGATGAGCTGAGCAGAATGCCACAGCCTCTGAGAGCCGCCAAAGGCTCAGCAAGCCCACCTAAGGCTGAATGACCAGCCCCAACCCTCGGGTGAGGCTCTATGCCATCTCTGGGGATCAGGACCCCTACCCGTGAGATGGCAGCTTCTCCCTTCTGGGCAGCTCCCACCACCAGGGTTCTACTTTGGATAGCCATGACCATTCCCGCTTGGTTCCCATTCTCCAAAGGAAAGCCTGATTCCCAGCCCCAAAAGCAATTCCTCAGTGAGACCGAATGGGAAAAGAGCAAAACCAAAGCAGGGAAATGGAAGAAATCAGTATTCACAGGAGCACCCGCTCCTTATCAGGCACTGTACTATTTCTGGTGGTTCGTGCTCAAGCGACTCTGGAGACAGAGGTACCCTGAGCCCACTTTAAACAAGAGAAGGAGACTCAGAGAGGCTAAGTGAACTTGCCAAGATCACACAGCTAGAAAGTGGCAGAAGCAGGATTTCCACCCCAGTCCAGTTGGCTCTGAGGCCGCCACTCCTTTTACCACCTCAAGACACACCCTCGGGTTTGGAGACCCCGAAACAGATGGCACCAAGGCCCAGGTGGGGGGCCCGGGTGGAAAGAAGGCAGCCCTTGACCAGCGGGGTCACAAGGGTGCTAGAACCCCATCCACCTGGTACAGCAGGCCAGCACAGGCCTCCCGGGTAGGGAAGAGGCCAGATCCTTTGTCAGGGGCCACCCCCACCCCCACCCTGCAGCTTGGCCCTCAGCCACTGCTGCCCAGACCCCCCCCTGTAATCACAGCTTCCTGTTTGGCATTGAGACTAGCCCGGTCAGTGGGGGGAGGGAAGCAGCCACCCCTCTGGCCAGGGCCTGCTCTGGAGGGAGGGGGCACCGGAAGTAAAGGTTCCCTAGCCTCCTGGAATCTTGGGAGTCTGGGAGCCAAGGCAGTCCCCCCCCCCTCGCAAGGGCCCAGTCAACAAATATTTACCAGGCGCTGGCCTGATGTTCCCAGGATGTGGTAGAACGTTAGTGGGGACAGCAAGACAAGCCAGGTGGTCCAAGACCAGCCCTGACCCCACCCTCTGCTGGGCTGGGGGGCCAGGAGCAAGGGGCAGGGCCCCGAAGACAGCTCCTGGCACCCTGCCTTCCCCCTTCCACCAGGCACAAAATCACAGGCTTCCAAGCGGCTGAGCTGGAGCCCGGAGCCCAGAGCCGCTGTGCCTCTGTCCCACCCCAACACGGTGGCAGGCGCCCAGGCAGTCAGACCGCAGGCCCACCCCACACGGCCCCCGGGCGCCTCCCAGCCCACGGGCACACGCCTGGGCTCAGCCGACTTCTGCCAGTCTCGCTGTCCCTCGCTGTCCCTCAACCCGCCTCCAGAGGACAGAACACAAAGCCGCAGCCTGGCTCCAAAGCTCAGTCCTGCCTTCACTCGCCCACTCACCCGTTCGCCCAAACCACTCCGTTCTGGGCCGGGCGCAAAGCTGGCCTGGGGTTCAGTGAAGAAGACAACAGCCGCAGAGCCTGCCCACAGGGGTTCACGGTCTATCGGGGAAGCATTCAGGCTGCGGGAGCCCCCCCAAGTGACTCAGGCCACAGGGAAGCTTAGGGGCAGGGGGGCCATGATTCAGGCTCAGGCTCAGGGACGGGGCGGCAGGGATTCAGATTTGGGCTGGGCAAGTGACAAAGTGCCGAGGGTGAGCGGGGATCAAACCCGGTGGCCCATGCAGAGCGTGAGCCCCAACACCGGGGGCATCCCGTGTGTGCCAGGGGGAAATGGAGGGTCTTTAGACCCCTCTCCTCCTGAAGTTCTAAGTATTTCCCCTCTCCTATGCCAGGACCAGATCTGAGTCCTGCCCCCTGTCCTGCATGGTCCTCAACATTCTCTCAACCCAGACCCACGACCCTCAAAGTCACCTACTATACAGATGACAAAGCCTTGAGCTGGGAGAGGAGCAGGGGCGCCAGGGCCAAGCCCTTGGGAAGCCCTGCCCCCATGTGCAACCTGCGGCTAGTGTCGCCCACCCCCAGGGCCAGGATGAGAATAGAGAAGATAGGGGACACACCCAGCCAGAGCCTGGTCAAGAGGAGGCCTTGTGAAATAGTGGGTAACGTGGGCTTCACTGGAGGGGAGGTGCCAGCGAGAAGCAGTTTGTCCAATGTCAAAGAGCAAGAGGGGGTGAAAGCAGGATGCAGCCCAGCTCTCTCAGCCTGGCAGGCCCTGGCTCCATCCAGCTCGGCTACTTTCCGGCTGTGTGACTGTGGGCAAGTCATTGAACCTCTCTGTGCCTTCATTTCCATAAAACGGAGGTTCTAATCATTCCCACCTCCAAAGATTATCATGAGGGTTCAATGATCCAATACACAACGAGTGCTTAGGGAGCAGGCTCTCAGTGAGGATTAGTTTGCCATTTCCGTCATTACACCACGCCCAAATTGTGTCCACAGCCCCTGGTGGGGCTGGGGAGGGCGGGACAAAGACGGATGGAGACTTCACCCCTTCCGTCCCAGCTCTCTCAGTCTGCTCCAGCCCTCAGCAATCCTACTGTGGCCCCTTCTAGCATGACCCAAAACAGTAGCAGGGCCTGGGGTGGGGAAAGGGGGTTCCCAGCTCCAGTGGGAGGGTTTAGAGGAATGCCTGTAGCAGGGCTCGGCTTCTGGGGAGCTCTGTATCCACTTTTCTCTCCCCTTTAGGAGAGACACCCACCCACCCACCCCACTGGGCCCCCAGCATTTTCCAGAGCCCAAGCCCAGAATTGCCCTATCCCGGTACTGCCTTCTGGCTCCCTGCTCCGCGGGAAGCCTTCTTCTCCCTCTCTCACTTCCCCTGCTTATATTCCCTCTCTAGCTGTGTTCCTCTCTGTCAAATAAAATCTTAGAGAGAGAGAGAAAAAGAGAGAGCACAAGTGGGAGGGAGGGGCAGATGGAGAAAGTAGACCCCCACTGAGCGAGGAGCCCAACATGCGGCTTGATCCCAGGACCCCGAGATCATAACCCAAGCTGAAGGCAGACACGTAGCTGACCAAGTCACCCAGACACCCCCTAAACTGCTTTTCTCTTCAGTAGAGCTCAAGCCCACACCAACCCCCAACACGGGAGCAGAAGAAACATACTGAACTTGCAGCTGGTGGCACTGCATTTCTCCCCAGGAAGTAGAAGGCACCGGGGCTGACTCTGGCCAGAGAACATTATAACCCCCAGTAGCAGTCCTGTAAATCAAGTGCTTGTCCCCAGGTGAAAAGTAAGAGGGCTTTGGGTCAGGGCAGGCTACAGTTTGCTCTGTACCACAGAGTAACCACTTTGATGGCAGAGCTCAAAACCTCCTCCTCCAGGAAGCCCTCACTGACCTCTCCAGGACCCCTCCTGGAAAGGGCCTATCGTATGAAACCTCACTACTCGGCAGGCTGTGCCATCCTACCCAAGGAGCTTGTTTACTCATCACAACACCCCTGTGAGGTTGGCACTGTTACAGTCCCCATTTCACAGAGAAATCCCTTACTCAAAGTCACACAGCAGGTGTCTACCCCTGGAGCCCCTGCCACCTTGGGGGCTAACAGACAGCAGGCCCCTATGATGTCCCTGTGTCAGGGCCTGGCCTCCAAAAGCCCCAGGGTCCCCAACTTTTAATTTTTACAGTGAGGACAATCTCCCTCTGACAATCAGGACCCACAGTCAACCAGGGTAGCTGGAGGAAGAGCAGGGAGCAGCAGGAATAGTCCGGGTGGCAAGGGGGCAGGAACCAGCAGGCCTGGGGGTGGGGCTTCAACAGAGCTCCTTGCTTGATTTCCCCCCCCATGGCTACACCCCTACCCCCCCCCCCCCCACTCCAGGCCTCCCAATGGCAACCTCAGAACAAGAAATCAGCACTTATTGAGTGCTGACTCTGTACCAACCACTGGGCTGGGCGCTTTCCACATTAACCTCTTTCCTTGTCGTTATTCTCTTGGTCTTACAGGGATGGAAGCAAGGCACAGAGTAGTTAACTAACTTTCACAAGGTCACACAGCCACAAAGTAGTAAGTTCCCATCACTGGGGATAGTCAAACAAGACGAGATGACGCCTAAAATCCCTTCTGGCCCTGGGCTTCTACATGAGCATGTTTCCAAGCCAAAACTTCCAGAATCCCCACACTCCAAGCCTATCTGGGTGGTGACGGAGGTGGCCCTGAAGGCAGACATCCCTCAGAGTCCAGGTCACCTGGTCTCTCAGGAAAGACGACTCCCCAAAGCAGATGCCAGGACGGACAGGGATGGACACACACACACACACACACACAAACACACACACACACGCGCACACACACGCTCCCTTTCAAGCTGTGGGCAGACCAGGGGTCATCTTGTCTCTCCCCTGCCCAGAGCCAGCCACCACCCACCAAGTGCTGTCCTTAGAGGACCCCGTCATGAAGGCCGGGAGTCATCTTGGGTGGGGCCCTTCTGGTCTGACCTCGGTCCCTCCTGCTACGGGCATGTCCCTCTTCCTCCGGTGTGGCGCGCCTGACAGCTGGGCACCACCCTTTACCCTCTTGGCTCCTGGGCCAGGGGAGGTGACACTCCTCCTGGACAGCCCAACCCTGGGGAAGATGTGAGGTGAGGAGAGGGGCTCCCCCTCTCCTGCCCCCTCTGGAGCACCTCCCAGTCAAGCCCACTATCTTGGCCTCCGTGAGGGGTTGTTGCTTTATCTGCCCCTCAACTTTGGGTCTGAACCACACCCACTCTACATTGCCCTCGCATTCAGGGACACCCTGTCTCACTGAGGCCCTCCAAAACCATCGTCCACCCGGTAGGCACTCGCTTCCTTCCTCTCATCACCCAGTGGGGCATGAATTATATTAGCCTTGTTCTAGTAGCGAGGAACAGTGGTTCAGCAAAGGATGGGACTGGCCCGGGTCACAGCTGGAGATTCCCGCCCTGTCTCCAAACGTCAAGCATTTTGTCCTACACCCCTTTTCATTCATCTATACATCACTCATTTACTTATGTGAACAAGCACATCATCTTATTTCTGAGGAAAGTGTCACCAGCCCCATCTTACAGAAGGGAAAGTAGAGGCCCAGAGACATGAGACACCATGCCCAAGGTCACAACATGAGTCAGTGGGGGGGGGGGTTTAGCAGCATTTGAACCCAAGGCTGTGTTATTTCCAAGCTTCCAATTTCAAAAATGGTCTTTCAGAAGTGTGGCTGTGACCCAGGTGCTAGGATGGGCTGGGTCTCAGTCCCACCCAAGAGTCTCTTCTCAACCCCCTTCAAGAACACTGGGGATGAGGTGACCAGCCCACCAAGCACTGTACTCAACTCGGCATTCAGTGCTCCCGCCACCCTTCGTTCAGCCCCCAGATGGGGAAGGCTGCTGAGCAGCTGTCCGTCCAAGAAGCAAATTCTCAGTCCATGCCTGTCCTCCTCTCATTTTACAACCTGGCCACCAAGGCCTGCAGAGACACGCAGGGACAGGGTCGGCACCTGCGGTCTGCCTGAAAGACCTGGGTCCTTTTCAGCCTGGGGAATGAGGCATAGGCACAGCTCCTAGGACCAGAGACTGGGTCTAGAAATCCCCACCTCATCCCCAGCCTAGGCTCCAGACCTGTATTCCGCATGGGGTGGGGGGACTCACTTGGGACCTGGGTTCCTCAAATTGGGGAGGTGGCCCTTCTTCTCTATACCTCCTCCTGCTCCCCCTAATGGAGCAGGGACTGAGCTCAACCCCACAGCTGCACGGTCAATCAAAGGGACACTCAAGGGGTCACCGCACACACTGGCCCCCTTACAGTACATGCCCCATGCACAGGGTCACCCATGCACCTACGAACGCACGCACGCACACACAGGTTCCCATGGGTCCAAGCACACACCCACCGCGGAGATCTCTCCCACACACACTCACCCCC
>PITA01025817.1:0-23745 GCA_004023965.1 Spilogale gracilis
GCCTCTTTGTTGAAGCATTTAGGCCATTCATATTGAGAGTGATTATTGATAGATACGTTTGTATTGACATCATTTTGCCTGTGAAGTTCATGTTTCTATAGATTACCTCTGTAAATGTCTGTTTTGTGTCACTGTCGTGTTCATTTCTCTTTCAGAGAACCCCTCTTAGTATTTCTTGTAGTGCTGGCTTGGCGGTTGCATAATCCTTTAGACTTTGGCGGTCCTGGAAGCTCTTTATTTCTCCTTCCATCCTGAAAGTCAACCTTGCTGGATACATTATCCTTGGTTGCATATTTTTGCCATGTAATTTTCTGAATATATCTTGCCAGCCCTTTCTGGCTTGCCAGGTTTCTGTGGAAAGTTCTGACCTTATTCTGATGGTCCTCCCTCGATAAGTAAGGGATCGCGTTCCCCTAGCTGCCCTTAAGTCATATTCTTTGGTTTTATGATTCACAAATTTCACAATTATGTGCCTGGAGGATTTCCTGGTCTCAGCCACCTCGGAGGGTGTCCACTCTGCCTCTAGGACATGAACATTTGTTTCATTCCCCAGATTCGGGACATTTTTATCCATGATTTGCGCTCTCTCTCAACTCCTTCGGGGATTCCAACAATTCTGATATTGGAGTGTTTCATGGCATCATTTATTTCCCTTATTCTGTTTTCATGGGATTTTAGCTGTTTGCTCCGAGACTTCTCTTGCTCCTCCTTCTTAATCCATCCATTTTCTGAATCACTGATACGATCTTGAGCTTCACTTACCCTAGCTTATAGCATACTTAAATGAGATGGCATCTCATTAATAGCCTTTCTAACCTCAGCTTTCACGTCTGTTATTAGGGCTTCCATTTTGAGACTAATGTTCTTTTCCAAATTAGCCATCGCTTGGATGATTGCTGCCTTGAATTCCATTTCTGTCATATTGTTTATGTTCATATCCAGTAATTCTGTGACCGGGGTTGCAGTTTCAGGGTTCTTCTTCTGTTGGTTGTTCCTCCTGGGAGTCATTGTGGAGAGTTGTTGAGGGTGTCTATAGCTAAATATATCAGCCACTATCCAGGTGAATTGGTCACTGGAAGGTTTTGGAGCAATCAGAATTCACCACCAAAAAGGAAGAAGAAGAAAAAAGAGAAAGGGAGAAAGGAAGCAAGAAAAGGAACCCCTGCCAGAGTGGGGCCCAGTGGTAGGATTTATACAGTACAAAACTTCTACAGGGTAAAGAAAAAGGCTATCAAGAGTAAATGAAGAGATCAAAAAGCAAAGCCCAACCTGAATGAACCCCAAAACCAGTATTTATATGCTACAAAGGCAAAATAATTACATAGAAACAGTGACAGGCTAGGGTGGGAAGACACTCCTAGTGGGCAAGGAAAGTATTTCAGATCCTCCCGGGTTTGTCTTGTTATTATTGTTGGAGGAGCCCCTTTCTAAAGATATAGGGAGATTAGAACTGGTTGTCTATAGGGGTAGTATTGAATAGGGATGTAGGATTACCTTGATGCTCATAAATATATGTATATGTAAAAGAAAACATAAAGGAAAGAAGAGAGAAGAAAGGGGAAAAACAGATAAAACAAAAAAGCAAACAAGAGGCAACAACAACAGAAATTACAGGAATGTGTATGAAAAAATTTCAAGGTAAAAAATTGTTATGGAGTGTTATATTGAGTATCACGTTGTGATAAACA
The DNA here is from genome assembly GCA_004023965.1 of Spilogale gracilis. NCBI lineage: Eukaryota > Metazoa > Chordata > Mammalia > Carnivora > Mephitidae > Spilogale > Spilogale gracilis. Next base: position 1,689 of record PITA01025817.1, read on the forward strand.
GTGGGTTAAAGTGAAAAGAACAAAAACCATGAGAATGAATTTTTAAGTTTAAAATGGAAACTTTAAAAGTAAAAATAGAAAAAAGTCAAAAAAGCAAATAACTGTATTGATAATGTTTACAGCTTTTGGAGCAATACTAGAAGTTTAATAAATTACCTCCCCCCCCCCCCATGCTGGGGTTTTACAGTTTGGGTGTCGTCCTCCTGTGCTTCTGGCTTGCCTTCTGTGGGCGGGGCCTGCCTCACTGTTTTAAGTCCCTTCTACCTGGGCTGCATCTCTCCGCCCCCTTCCTAGGGACTGGAGTCTATTGTAATGAGGTTGTCAGGGTTCAGTTCTCTGGGAGGGGGGAAGAGAAAGGTTACTTACTGTGAAATGGGGTCTCAGTGAAGCACTCACCTAGCTGCCTTTTCCTTGTTATACTTGGTGCTTTACATGGTTTTCATGTCACCCACCAGGACGACTGTTGTAGGAACACTTTATGTTTTACAGTGAGAAACCATGCAATCTCTTCTAGAATGGACAAATTTTAAAAGATGATTCAAGGGCACGTGGGTGGCTCCTTGGGTTAAGCGTCTGCCTTCCACTCAGGTCATGATCTCAGGGTCCTGGGATGGAGGCCTGCATAGAGCTCTCTGCTCCGCAAGGAGGCACTTCCTCCTCACTCTCTTCGTGCCTCGCTGCCTACTTCTGATCTCTCTCTGTCAATTAAATAAAATCTTTTAAAAATACAAAAAAATTTTTTTAAAAAGATTAATAAACCTTGGGGACCCAGAGTGACTCAGTCACTTAGCTTCTGCCTTCAGCTCAGGTCCTGATCCCGAGACCTGGAATCCAGCCCCGCATCAGGCAGGGATCCGTCAACTCTCCATCTGCCTGCAACGCTGCCTTTTTGTGCTTTCTCTGCCTTTGAAACAAATAAGAAAAATCTCTCTTTAAAAATATTTCTTATTTTTCTGAATGAGTGAGAGAGAGTCAAGAAAGGTGAGCAGCAGGCAGAGGGAGAAGGCTCGCCACTGATGAAGAAACCTAATGCTGTAGAGGGCCCCGGAACCTTGGGATCTTCCCCTGAGCAGAAGACTGCTACCCAATTGACTGAACCACTCAGTGGTCCCATTAAATACAATCTTTTTAAAAAGAAGAAAATAGAAATAAATCTTTAATACTTGAAAGAAAGGAATAAGCTAGTTTTATACCACATGGAGACTGCAGCGTCTCAATATTGTGTCGGTCAGTCCCATCGGCGCCCCACACGTGGGTCCACGATTGGGTGGAAGTCAGTCGCTTGGGCACAGATGAGGCATGCACCTGAGGCAGGAGGAAGGATACAGAAGTTCACTGAATACACCTTTTGAGAGCAGCAGCCTGGAGGGCACAAGAGAGGCTGTCTGTGAGGAGCAGTGGGTGGGGATTTTCTTAAAGACTGAAGGTGAGGCGTTATGGGAACCTATGCAACTTTCCCTGCTTTGGTCACTGTACCTGGTTGTCAGAAGCCCATTGGTCAGCTAGGGCCTTGGCTCTATTCACCTGGGTCCCCTGTCGGACCGGCTGGACGGAGCCCAGGGGGCGCTGTGGGCTCCTTCTCTGTTCCTTTGCTCAGGCCCTCTTGCCTAAAAGCAGATCCTACAGAGTCTATAGTGACTGGACTGTGTATATATATCCAGTATTTTGAGAATTAGATTATATTCTGAATCCCTCTTTCCAGACCCCAGGAAAACACCAGTGATGCTGTGTGTTTTGTGGGTCTTGGGTACTGAGAACTCTTTCTTTCCGTTCAGCTGATGTTAATGTGTTTTATTAGCTCACTGATGTCTCCCAGATTCCTCCCCTTTAATGTTCATGTTTTCCCTCTTACCTTTTGTAAGGAACATGAGATACTGAGCAACATGTACAAACTATCACATTTCTGATGTAAACTTCTTTCTTTTCAGTTTCTGTTAGAGCTTGTTTTATTTGTTTTCTTCGTTTTAACATTTTCTCAGTTGAGAGAGAATGCATGAGAGCATGAGAGTGCCGAGAAGGGGAAGAGGGAGAAGCAGATTCCCCGCTGAGTGGGGAACCCAACTCAGGACTCATTCCCAGAAGCCTGGCATCCTGACCTCCTAGGAAGGCAGATTCTTAACCAGCTGAATTCTCTGGGTCCCCCTTACTTGTAGTTTTTCATGAGGAGAACAAATAAAAATTGTTGGATAAAATTAAATTTCCTTGAACTTTCAATCTGTAGATAAGTACCTGAGATGGGCAGACGAGGACATTCCTCTGGGAATTCACAAATGTCTGAAGGTTCATATTTTTTGGATGCCACATGCAGCCTTGGCTTGACCATAGCCAGCCCCCCAGGATACTGAAATTTCTCTTTCACAAATGGCAGTCTGACAATGGTCACTTGGTGACTGTGGTGTTTATTACAAGGACTGCTCACCTTCAGGGACGTGGCCCTCGAATTCTCCCAGGCGGAGCAGGGACTTCTGAACCTCACAGCCGGGATTGTACAGGGATGTGATGTTCGAGAACTACGGACACCTCCACTTCTCGGGTGAGGATGACTCCTTCCAGATTTCCCAGACCCCACTGTTGGTGTTGTTCTTTCCTGTGAAGACTGCCTCTTGGGAGATTTCTCGTTGAATGACTGGAATTCAGATCCATGCAGAAAGGGACATACGCAGGGGGTTGTAGATGCAGAGAAAAATCTACATGATGTTTCCTTTAGGGCCTTAGCTTCTCTTGCCTCAGAGTAACATCATGCCTTGTGTGGATGAGTGGCAGTTCTAAAGATTTAGTGGCCTAGAATGGTGCTGCTCACATCTTAAACTGAAATTTCCAATTCTTATTATGTCCACTACTTGGAACTGGAGGTCAGGATTGGAGCATTGGAAATGCCTTCTGTGTTTTCTAAAGGAACTGTTGGGAATCAGCTTTTGGGAAACCATTTTCTTTGATTGTACTATGTCTTCTCTTCTCTACTCAACATTATCCTGATGGAAAGTTAGAATCGGCAGCAAGAGTCATTTTCCCGTTCTCCTCCTAAACAGGTCTCGTTCTGTCAAAGCCAGACCTGATCATGTTTTTGGAGCAAGAGAAGCAGTTCTGGGATGTGAAGAGAAAGGAGACCGTAGCCTTTCCTCCAGGTAGGTGGGAAGGAATGAGGCAGATGAGCGAGGGGGGGGTCCAGGTCTGGAGGAGGAAGGTGGACCCTGAGCTGTGGTTGTTGTCGCTCTGCTTGAATGGACATCAGCTGGAGACCCGCCCAGTTTCATTTCTGTCTCTCCCGGAGGGACGTGTGCTCTCCAACATGATCATGCTCTGACATTGTCTAGGGATCCTCCTTCAGCTCCAGTGGTGGTCCATCACGTCCACAGGGAGGCCCACGAGACTCTCCTTGGAGTGGGAGGGCCTCCATAATCTGCTGGCTTCTCCATTGCTGTGAGGGCCCTGGGGAAATCATCCTGTTTCTGAGGAGCTCTGTGCCAAGCTCTGTGTAAATTCTCATTTCATCATAGGAGAAGGAGGTCGGGGTAGTTGCTATTGCATTGGGGTTTGGAACAGGATTTCCCAGAACACTAGAGACTGATTTTTATTTTTTACCTTTTTTATCTCTTTAGAGACTGATTTTTACGGTTTTCTGCTTTATGTTTCATAATGTCATGGAGACTTTAATTGTAATTTTACAAAATTCTTTTTATATTTTTATAAGGTTATTTTACATATAAATATATAATGTACAAAATTATTATATAAACTTTGCATATAATTTTTTGTTATATGATTTATAATATACGAATATATTTATATATTTTATAATATAGTTATCTAGAAATCTATTTCTTTTTTTTTTTTTTTTAAAGATTTATTATTTATTTGACAGAGAGAAACATAGCCAGAGGGGGAACACATGTAGGGGAAGTGAGAGAGGGAGAAGCAGGCTTCCCGCTCAGCAGGGAGCCCGATGTGGGACTCGATCCCGGGCCTCCGGGATCATGACCTGAGCCGAAGGCAGTTGCTTAACCAACTGAGCCACCCAGGCGCCCCTAGAAATCTATTTCTATCTCATTATATAATTTAAGATTATCATAAAATTTATAAACATATCTAAGTATAATCTTTGTAAATTTTATTTTATCAAGTTTTTCTGAAACTTCATTACATTACAAAGCACTGCCTTAGATTTAGGAAATGTAGTTTTATTTCCCTTCAAAAGTTCTTCTTTTTTTCATATTAACTAATGCAGAAGTTTCCATTGTGAGTTCCATTCCGTAGTGTTGAAATGATATAATGTCTCTTTATTTTCTCCAATTACTACATAAAGGATGCTATGAGGGAACTAGCACATTTAGAACTCTGAACCGGTGGCCTTTATAAAGTCTCTGTGATTACCTAACTCTATAAACGAATGAGCTTTCTGCTTTTTGCCAATAAAATTATGTGTGTGTTTGGTTGTCTTTGTCTCTCTATCACATATACGTCCTCTGATGCCTACTGTTTATTTCTCCTTGGTTCGTGGTCAGAGAATACTGTACTATGTCTAGGTGAGTTGTCATCAGTAGAAGATAAATGTCATCATGTAGTTATTGGTGAATTTTTATTCTGTGCGTGAGAGAGACATGTTTTGAGACATTTTATACCTCGGTATCATGTTTGGGTATGAAGTAAAAATACATATTTTATCTTTAATTCTGGTGTTACACCCATGGTATAGCTTGGTTCCTTTCTCGATAACTTCCGTGTCTTCTGTGAGTATTTTCATTGTGGTTACCTTAGAGGCTCCTTAAAACAACATAGAGGTAAAACAAACCATTTAAATCTCATGTTGTGACTCCCATACAAAAGGCTTCTTCCCGTCTCCACCCCTGCACCCACTTTGTTACCGATATCACATATTCTGTCTTTTATGCTGTGTACCTTATAATCTACATCAGTGGGTTTTATACTTTTCACAAAACAAAAAAATTGTTTAGCAGAAATCAATGTGACTAGGATCTAATTCCAACGCTATAGGTTTGTATAATTGCGTAAACATTTATGTTTCGCAGAGAGCTCTCTTTTCTCATGCCGTTGCAGATTCTGCTGAGAATCCTTTTTATTTCACCTAGAGAATATTCCTTTAATGTTTCTCGTCGGACAGGTCTACTGGTAAACTGAGAGGGATTTTTGCTTGGGAATGTTTTCATTTCCACATCTATGGAAAAGCGTTTTGCCAGGTAAAGTATTCTTGGTGGCTATTTTTTGATCTTTCAAAACCTGAGTACATTATGCCATGGCCCTATTCCTGTTGGGTCTGCTGAGAATCCCGCTACTAACCTTCTAGTACTTCTCTTGCACGAGATGAATTGCATTTGCCGTGCTCCTTCAAAAGTCTCTTTTCACCTGTGCTATTTGATAGGTTAATTAGAACGTGTCAGTGGGTTCATGTCGTGACATTTATCCCTATTTATAATTTAGCAAGCTTGAATTGACTCTTGTTTCCATATACGTCATGCTCTTCTCCTTATGGGATCCCCTTGATGTGCACATTGGATCACTTGTTAGCGTCCCAGGAGTCCCTCAGACTCCATCCTTTCCCACCTATTTCTTTGGTTCCCTCAGAAGAGAATTTCGAAAAGGTGTCTTTCAAAGCTCTGATTCTTCTGATTCCTCAAGTCTGTTGCTGATTCCTTTGTTTATTTTTAGATACAGTAATTGTACACTGTGGCTCCCATTTCGGCTTCATGGATGTTCTACTGTCTATCTGTTTGGGTTTACATTTCGGTCATACGTAGGTTTCCTGATAAGGTTTGGTTACCTATCTGTTTTCTCTTTTTCCTCCATGAGCATCTTTATGACGGTTATTTGAATTCTCCACAGTTTTTGCGGGGGAGGGAGGCTGGGTAATGAGTGTTCTTTATTAACTTGGGCCAGTTTTGGAGATTTATTTTGTTTCTCTGATTGGAACATATTTTCCTATTTCTTTGTATGCCTTGTGATCTTTGAGTGGTATTTGGGAATTTAAGAAAACACCCTGTGGGCCAGGATTATGACTTGCATTCTGTAGGTACACAAATAATAGGAATTCTGGGTTCTGTCACCCATGCCCTGGGCATTTGTCATGTCTGTGTTAGTGTGATTCTCACTGTAAGTGTAGTTTTCTCCTTTAGACCGCATGATCCCTTCCTGTCTCTTCACCTTCCACTCTGTCGTCTCTTCAGTATTTGAGCGAAGCCTCAGCTTTTGTCTAAGCAGATACCACACTCCATCCAGAGGTGCTGTGGTTCCCGGTTTTCCATGCCAGGGAGGTGAGAAGAAGTCCGATCATTGAACCTGCTGGTCGCTCATTTGTTTCTGTCCTGAGGAGAGGTAGGAGTTTTCGCACAGTGTAGCCATGGAGTGTCCGGGAGGGTGAACAGCCTTGTGGGCGACTGTCCCCAACTTTCCTTGTCTCTTTAGTGTCTCTTCTTATCTGTACTTACGTGGGGGTGCTATGTCCTCCTAACTGTTCAGGAGCATTTTAAGAGGCAATTTGGTCCATTTTTGAGTGCATCTGGGTGTAGAGTACTGGTGGTTGTGATTTCTGTTGCTGTCCTAGGATGGGTGTTATTTGGAAGCGAAGAGAGGGTTGGAAGAGGGGGAAGCCAAGATAGACTCTGTTAGAGTCAGATTTGTTGGTTATTATATTTTCATTTATTATTTTTTAAAGATATTCTTTATTTATTTGACAGAGAGAAACACAGCCAGAGAGGGAACACAAGCAGGGGGAGTGAGAGAGGGAGAAGCAGTCTTCCTGGCGAGCAGGGAGCCTGATGTGGGACTCCATTCCAGGTTTCCAGAATCTTGACTTGTTCCGAAGCTAGTCACCCGACCAAGTGAGCCACCCAGGCGCCCCTAGAGTCAGATTTATTAATGAACAAAGGAAATATGTGTCATCTATGTTGTGAGTGTGTGTGTGTGTGTGTGTGTGTGTGTGTGTGTGTCTGAACGCTAATATGATCACAAGCATAGAGGGTTACTGAGAATGATTTCTGTGTAGATACCTCAGGATTGACTTAATTCCTGAGGAAGTTTTGAAATATTGCCTGGGTCAGAATCATGGGGAGCACTTGCAAATCTTGGATCTCTGTACCTAGCCCTATGTTATGATGTCAGTAGGTCTGGGGCACGGCCCCCACCTTTCCTTTCTCACCCAATCTCAGGGGCCTGTCTAGGGACTAGTCCTTGGGAACCTATATCTGGGGACACTTTTATAGCTGTTTCTCGGGAAGGGTAGTAGCCTACGTGTCATGTAGCCACATACACAGGTGTGCAGTCCTGCTTCCCCCAGCGTCGAAGGGGACACCTGTGTGTTTTGGGTCTTTCCTGTTTCTACCTTGGACGTCTGACCTTAGTGTCTGGCTCTGAGTAGCCAACCAGAAAGCCACCAAGGCTATCTACCTGTGCTGTGGGCTGGAATGGTCCCTTTGAGGTGTGGGTTCCTGGAAGCTGTTCTGTGTGAGGTCGGCTGGGTGAACCACCGGGTGTTGAGGAGGAAGGAGAATAAGCCCAGGTCACCCTTTGAGAAGGCCATTTGTCGCTGTGTGCCTCCTGGTCCTGCATAGGGCCCCCAGATGCAAGCCCGACTCTACCAGTAGTGAGATGATGATCTAAACACGTGGTCTATGGAGGATACTTTAATAGAAAAGAACTCAAGATTGAGACTGAGAAGCACATACCTACCTCGGGTAAACGAGTGTCTTATGAAGTTGCAGGTAAATCAAACCTGCTCTCCAAAACAAGCGAATCCTAAGTATTTACTGTAGGATAAAATTCTAGGAAAGCAAACTGATCTGTATCTTAGCGGAGATAAGTGTTCATTGCTGGTTCATTACACCTTCCTTTACCGAAATGAGTTCCTTAGTAAAAGCACAACAGTATTACGACCTACACATAGAGTTTGGAAGTTTTGTATTTCTTGAGATTCTCCGTGGACGTTATTCAAAACAAAACAGATATTCATGGCTCTGTTTCTTATTTGTTCATTTACATTGTTGTTTTTATTGTGTACATAAGTGAATGTGCATGGTATTTGTCTGTATTTCACTTGGCAGAACAACATCTGGGTCAGGCTACCTTGTCACAAATGATAAGGCAGAAGGAAAAAGCAGAAACAGACCCATAAATACAATGAATAACCTGATTGTTACCGGTGAAGAATGGAGAAGGGTGATGGGCAACAGGAGGAAATGGGAATGGGCCGTACACAAACACAATTACGGAATCATAAGCCATGGGGATAAAGAATACAGGGGACTCATTTTATGGTTTTATGATAGCATTTTCTGGTGCCAGATGGTAGCTCTTTGTGGCGAGCATAGTAGAACCTATAGTGTCAAATCCCCATGTTGTACACCTGAACTAAAAACGTGGTCTGTGGGCATATATTAATGGAAAAGAAAGCACGATTGAGACTGAGAAGCACATACCTACCTCAGGTAAACGAGTGTCTTAGGAAGTTGTAGGTAAATCGAACCTGTTCTCCAAAACAGGCGAATCCTAAGTATTTATTGTAGGGTAAAATCCTAGGAAAGCAAATTGATCCGTATCTTAGCGGAGACAAGGGTTCATTGCTGGAGAGGGAGAGAAGAGAGGAGAGGGAAGAGCCTGCCCAGTAGGGTGCAGCAGTGAATAAAAAGGCTTAGGAGAGCTTGTGGTCTTCAGAGGCTGAGCAGCCCAGGAAGGACTTGGAAGAACAGTCATTTCTGCAAGAGCTTCTTAAGTCCATTTCCCTGCAGTGTGGTCTCTGTCACGTCTCACAATGAAGGAGTGTGTTTTACTGGCGACAGGTCTCAAGAAGCCTTTTTATGTAAGTGAATTCTTTCGGGAATACCAGAAGGTACAATCGAGTTTTATCCCTGTGCTTATTTTAGGAAACGTTGGTATTCAAGAGGAAGCCTGAGTTGAAACTCCTGAGATCCTGTAGGCTGAAGCCATGGGACTTAATAGAAATGCTGGGAAGGGTCACCTGGGTGGTTCAGAGGGTTAAGCTCTTCCTTTGACTCAGGTCATGATCTCAGGGTCCTGGGATTGAGGCCCACATTGGGCTCTCTGCTCAACAGGGAGCCTACTTCCTCCTCTCTGCCTCTCTGCCTATGTGTGATCTCTCTCTCTGTCAAATAAATAAAATCTTTAAAAAAAGAGAAATGTTTGAAAGCTTAATATTTATAAATGCCATGGATTCATTAGGGTTCAAGCTATGAAATCCAGCCTTGGAACCAGAAGGAGATTGCACCTGCATTTATCTATCTATCTATCTATCTATCTATCTATCTATCTATCTATCATCTATCATCTATCTATCTATCTATCTATCTGTTTTTCTCTTTCGCTCTCTCTCTTTCCTTCTTTCTTTTGTTTTTAAAGTTTTTATTTATTTATTTGACAGAGAGACAGATCACATGCAGGCGGATAGGCAGGCAGAGAGAGAGGAGGAAGCAGGCTCCCTGCGTAGCAGGCCTGCAATGCAGGCCTCGATACCAGGACCCTGAATCATGACCTGAACAGAAGAGAGAGGCTTTAACCCACTGAGCCACCCAGGCGCCCTGCACCGCATTTCTTGTGAAAAAGGGAACTATTTCCACAAATTGGTTGGCATGGTAATTTGAAAAGAAGGATAACGTAAAGGAGGTCCAGTGAGGAGTGTCTGCTCAAGTTTCTCCTGCAGGGGTGGAGATGGCTTTCGTGAAGAGTGAAGGGAGGGAGGGTCTCCGTGGTCATCATCTTTCCCCTGTCTAGGAATCTTTTGAAACTCTTCATCTCTGATTCAGGTCCGGAATTCTGTGTGGAGCATACATTATCACCGTATGACATCAGTGGCACACTTGTGAAATGTACAAGCACAGACCCCACCCAAAGATCCAACTCAGAATGGATTTCAACAAGATCCTCCCTTCATTGTTAAACATAGTAACAGGGGAGAAGTACACAGCTAGCTATAGCTCTGTAGGTTATTATTTGGGTCACTGTGCCTTTTGTTTGGTGTTAAACCGTTTCCCAGATTATTTTAGGTATGGATTATCCCATGACATCCATGTAAAGTTAGAGTAAATTATGATCTTTCTGCAAAAATAGCATCGGGGGAACTCCCGAGAGGCTCAGTCGTTAGGCATCTGCCTTCAGCTCAGGTCATGATCCCGGAGTCCTGGGATCGAGCCCCATGGGGCTCCCTGCTTGGCCTGAAGCCTGCTTCTCCCTCTCTTACTCCCCCTCCTTGTGTTCCCTTTCTAGATGTGTTTCTCTCTGTAAAATAAATACAATCTTTAAAAAACAATAGCACTGGGATATTTTTAGATATTGCATTGATCTGTCGATCACTTCATCTTTATTTTGTTTCAAGTATTCCAGTGAAAGAACTAGGATGTGTTTCCAGTTCTGCCTCCTCTTGATTCCTGCACAATATTTTATACTTTTCATTGTTTCAGCTTTGACCTCTACCAGTATGTTAGATTAGAAGCATTTTTTGTATATGTTGGGTTCTGGTGGTTGCCCTAGATGTTTAATGTTTCTATTTTGTTGTTCCAAGGAGTTGTTTCTTGTTGTGTACAAACAAGTAAGTTTTATGTGAGGGTTTTTGTACCCTCTTTGGAAATCCATATAGTTATTTTTTTTCCCCTCCAGATACTATGTATTTATTTGACAGAAAGGGCCCCCTTATGAGTTTTCACAGGATTATCACACTAAGGACTCCCGAGGAGTAGGTGCACCTGGGTGGCTCAGTTGATTTAGCAACTGCCCTTGGCTCAAGTCATGATCCTGGAATCCCGGGATCGTGTCCCACATTGGGATCCCAGATCCCCATGGAGTCTGTTGTTCCCTCTGACCTTCTGCCTTCTTATGCTTTCTCTCTCTCACTCTCTCAAATAAATCAATAAAATCTTTGAAAAAAAATTAAAAAAGGATTCCCCAGGAGAAGAAATGGCGATCGAGTAGGATGATCCCTAGACCCATTACATCTCATGAACACCAGTAGGCTATTGTCAGAGCTTCCTGAATACCCCAGAGTTTGGGCTGAGGAGTGATAGGTTAAACTCGTGAAGAAAAGGGAGAGAAGAAGCCGCATGGAAGATGGCAGGTAGTTTGGAGATCTGGTTTAGGGAGAAACGGAGTGTAGCATTGTGCAGGGCAGGGAGTCCTGGTCGCGGACTAGATGGCCAGATAGAGCAGCACTGAGGGGAATGCATAAGTAGAAGCTTTCCTGAAAGTCATTGCTTTGGAAAGGGAGAGGGGCTGAATTTCATGAGTTCTTGGAACTATCATGTCTGAGGTGTGTCTCCAAGACCACGGGATTTGGATGGCACCATTTCCCTCTCATTTCCCTCTTCTGCCCGGGAGCATTAACACAGAGCCTCACTCAGTGAGGACACTGGCAGTAGGCCTGGCTTGCTCCAAGCCCTACCCCCTGTGATCTGCCCTGGACTGGCCTCAGGGAGGCTGCCCTCAGTCTTAGCAGGGCAGCCCCGTCCACATCCCCTCTGCTGGGCAGGGAGTTCTGCAGGGCCTCAGTTTCTGCTGGACTGGATGTCAGGTCTCCTTTCACAAGCAGACCCGCCCTACCCTAGTTAAACTGGCCACATACAGGGCAGGCCCCGAACTAGAGCAGGCAAGGAGGGCCTCTGCAGAGCACTGGCCAGAAGGATATAGCAGGACACATCATTGGGTTTTCTATCACACAGAGGAAGGTAGAGACTTAGACAAAATGCCAAGATGAAAGAATTTATCCCAAACAAAACAAGCAGGTGAGGCAGGACCAGACATATAATGGAAAGAGAGTAGTAATGTCCTTCGTGGAGACCTTCAGACAGCAATCATGAGGAGACCCAAAGAGTTGAGAAATGAACAATGAGATCTCAACACAGAGATAAGAGTTAAAAAATAATTGGGAGTTTGGTGACTCACTTGGGTCAGCCCCTGACTGTTGATTTCTGCTCAGGTCTTGATCTTGGGGTCCTGGGATCCAGCCCCAAGTCAGGCTCTGCACTCAGTGTGATGCCTGCTTGCAATTCCCTCTCCCCCTCTATACTCCCACCGATACTGTTGTTCCTCCCCCCACCGCAAATATATAAATCTTTCAAAAATGAAACAGATGGGGCGCCTGGGTGGCTCAGTTGGTTAAGCGATTGCCTTCGGCTCAGGTCATGATCCAGGAGACCTGGGATCCAGTACCACATCGGGTTAGTACAAATGTGGCGAATGTGGTCAGGCCTTGAAGCAGCACTCACACCTTAGTGACCATCGTAGAAATCGCACTGGCGGGAAAACTTAAAAATGCAAAGAATGTGAGAAAACCTTTAAGGGCTGCTCAACCGTTCCATCACATCAGAGATTGCATACTGGAGAGTAACTGTACAAATCTAAAGAATGAAGCCAACCTCTCCCTCCCTGGAACTCACAACATCAGGGTGACTATACGAGAGCAAAACTCTAAAACGTGAAGCATGTGGCGAAGCCTTTAACTGGAATTCAATCTATACTCAGTGCCACAAAACGCACACTGGATTCAAACCCTAGAAACATGATGAATATGGAAAGATCCTCTTTTTTGTGTACAACCATGAGGTTGCTTGTTCCTACATCAAAGATATGAGATACCCTTCCGCATTAGGTAGGACTCCTGCATCCCTAATTTTCCATGCAAGATAAAGGAGAGTATAATAGACAACATATGAAGATACTCTGAATGGAGATGATGTTTAAGGTTTTAACACAGATGTATGTTACAATGAAATAGGTGTTGAGAACATCACACTTCTTCATTATTAAAACTAAAGAGCTTCCCGAATATTAGAAATACAAGGCTTTACTAATTACTTTTCATGGAAAAAGACACGAGACTCCAATGAACCACCGAAGTAGCATCATACTGGCAATCATTAGGGAATGAGCGGATGTGGTTGAAATTAAGTAATCCTCACAGATAACAGAAAGGCTACCTAACTCTTCCCCACAATGTCATAGGATTGTCCGTACAAATTTCTTAATATTGACCTCAGGGCTGCAGTTTATGGAAATCACCACTCCCATATCATACCAGCACATGAATGCTTTTTATTATGTGTAATCTACATTTTGAATAGGGAAAACATAGTGGATTTGAACTGCATAATGTAGTATGTGTAGATGTAATATCTTTCAATGAATAAGACATTAGGGTTTCTGGTGAGTAACATGGATGTGTAATGAATGATGCCTGACTCCCCCATCCAGGTGAACATACCTCATTTTATTGGTGGTTGTAGGAAATCCATGGTATCTACCACCTATTTGGTAATGGAGTGGAATAGTACTCTTAGGAAGCCATTTTCTCAGTGGGCTTAAGGTTTAAAAATGAGTGACTTCCCCCCCTCGTTTATATATTGTCCTGTTGTCTCCTCTTTGTGCTGTGATATTATAGTGAATATATCACAGACTATGTGGAGGCATTTTTCACATTTTATTATTTTTTTAAAGATTTTATTTATTCATTTGACAGAGGGATCACAAATAGGCAGAAAGAGAGGCAGAGAGAGGGGGACGCAATCAAGTAAGTGTTTTCAGACTGGTGTCCTGCCCTCCTACTAATTCACTGTCCTCAAGTTCCTTTAAAACCCAAAGGTGGTGAGGCACCTGAGTGGCTCAGTTGGTTAAGCGACTGCCTTCGGCTCAGTTCGTGATCCTGGAGAACCAGGATTGAGCCCCACATCAGGCTTCCTGCTCGGCGGAAAGCCTGCTTCTCCCTCTCTCAGTCCCTCTGCTTGCGTTCCCTCTCTCGCTCTTTTTCTCTCTGTCAAATAAATAAATAAAATCTTCAAAAACAAAAAAAACAAAAAACCCCAAAGGCGGGCATTTTCCTTGCAGTTGGTTTTAGGACAGGAGGAGTCCATTTCTGGACTCCTGAATAAAGGTGCTACTGCTTTCCAATCAAAACTCACAACCTGGGGTGCCTGGGTGGCTCAGGTGATGGTCTGCCTTTGGCCCAGGTCATGATCCCAGAGTCCGTAAACTGAGTCCCTACTCATCCGGAAGCCTGCTTCTCCTTCTCTCACTCCCCCTGCTTGCGGTTCTTCTCTAGCTCTGTTTCCCTCTGCAAATAAACAAATAATTAATACATACCTCAGTAATAGTCCCATAATGATATCATTGCGTTCAGAAACAGGAGAAAATAATATGAGAGACTAGGGGAAAAATAATCACGCCCACAAGGTCAGATTCAGCAAGTGAACCACGTGCTGCACAGACCTGAGACTCCCACACTCCTGTCCCAGGGACCCCATCACCTCCTCTCCAGTGAAAGCCTGCTCTCTGTGCTCCTCCAATTACCTGAAGCCCTCAGGCTCACCCTAGGCCTCACTGAGAATCACCTGCAGCCCTTAATTAACACAACACTGTGTTTTCCACCCAAACCAAAGCACAGAATCTGAGGGGAAGGCCAATGGGTAAGATCCCCTGGGAAACTGCACAGGGGATCCTACTGGGAAGTGACTGGGGAGGTGACCCGGCAAAGCCCTGGAACCCAGGCCCCGCTGTGAGCGGACTGAGATCGGAGTCTGGTCCACCAACCAGAGTTTCAGGAGACTGACGCCTTCTCCCTATTTCTGCTTCACACGGGGAGAAACACCTACACCGGGAGCTTTCCCTGATTGATGCAAATGCCCCTTTCCAAAGTTAACACATGATTTCAGAGCTCTTTCTTTGCCTTTTATTTATGAAACCCAGCCCAGCCTCAGTGGATCAGTCATTAGGTGTCTGCCTCTGATTTTGGTTCTAATCCAGGTTTCCTCCTCAGCGGGAAGCCGCCTTCTCCCTCTCTCACTCCACTGCTTGTGTTCTCTCTCGTTGTGCCTCTTGTCAAATAAATAATATTTTAAAAAATCTTCAGAGGGGTCCCTGGGTGGCTCAGTTGTTTAAGCGACTGCCTTTGGCTCAGGTCATGATTCCGGAGATCCGGGAGGGATCGAGACCCGCATGGGGCTCCCTGCTCGGCGGGAAGCCTGCTTCTCCCTCTCTCACTCTACTGCTTGTGTTCCCTCTCTAGCTGTGTTTCTCTCTGTCAAATAAATAAAATCTTTTTAAAAAAATCTTCAGAAACATAGAATTAAATAAACAACCTAAAATAATGCTCAGGCCAAAGAGACATAATGCCAGGCTAAAAAATATTCCCCTCAGTAGGCAAATGGTCATTTTCACAGATAGTCCTCACCGTTTTCCCAAGTGCATGTACTTTTTCCCCTCCCACCACTGATATATGAGAATTCTAATTCTCAGCATTATCAGGAACATTTCATGTTATCTTTTTTAGTTTACCTACTCTAGAATATATTGAGTGCTTTCTCACCATACAATATAAAGTATTCTTACAACAGTTGTCCTGGTGAGTGAAATGAAAACCACTTAAGGCACCAAGTAGAACAAAGAAAAGGTGACAAGATTCAACTCCGTTTCACAATAAGTAACCTTTCTCTTCTGCACAAACCTCTTCTCACATCTCAGTCCCTTGAGTCAGGAACCTGCTTCCACCCTGACAATGATAAGGGAGAAACTGTGCTCTCAGATGGCCAACCAAACCAACAGAGGAATTCCAGTTCCTGTAACACAGGCCTTCAGCGTTCTTCTTCCCTAGTCAGTTTCTGCAGCGTGCCAAAACTACCACGTGTGCGGAAGTTAAAGTATAAATGACGCCCCCCCCTCCAGCTTGTGCTCTGAGCTCAGACCTTTGGAGAAAGGTCTCCACTGAGCCCGCCACTGTTAAACCAGGGACCCTCCAAGGTCTCCAAGTGTCGCTTGGTTTCCGTCAGGACCCACTCCAGGTCCCGCAACAACATGATAAAGGGGGTTGGAAGGACAGACACAGCTCCTGGGGAAACCGCTGAGATCCCTTATTTCCCTACAGATCCCCGCTCCTCCCTCTGGGTGGGCTCGTCCCTTTGAGGGCACTGACCCCCTACAGCCTCCTCCTCTGGCAAAGCAATAGCTACTGTTCCATGCGACTGGGTAGCTCAGGGGGTTAAGTATCTGCCTTTGGCTCACGTTGTGGTCCTGGGGTCCTGGAAAGGAGTCCTGCATGGGGTTCACTGCTCAGCAGGGAGTCTGCTTCTCCCTCTCCCTCTGCCCCTCCTTTGTCTCTCGTGCCCTCTCTCTCTCCCAAATCAATATAAAACCTAAGAAATAACCAAGAAAAAAAGACTGTTCCTCTTTATCCCCCACTCTGTGGTCCTGTCATATTTGGGTCTGAACAGAATGAATATTAGGAGAGGAAAATGTGTTTTCTTCGTTCCACTCTCAATCCCTTCAGTCATCTAATAATTAAAATGATGTAAAAGAGATTCACAAGAGAAAAAAAAAATTCTTGTAATGGGAACCTGAGAGACATGAGGCTCAAAGACAGGCAGCTGAAGCTTCCATGCCACAGAGACTTAAAAGAAGGAGGGGGGTCTTTAGAATTTGAAAACGGGGATACCTGGGTGGCTCAGTGGGTTGAGGCCTCTGCTTTCGGCTCAGGTCATGGTCTCAGGGTCCTGGGATCCAGGCGTGCTTCGGGCGCCCTGCTCAGCAGGGAGCCTGCTTCCTTCTCTCTCTCTCTGCCTGCTTGCTGCCTACTTGGGATGATCTCTCTCTCTCTGTCCAATAAAAGGATAAAATCTTAAAACAAACAAACAAACAAAAAAGAATTTGAACACTGGGGACATAGCTTCACGGGAGGATGGAAACAGGAAATGTATGACACACAATACTTTGATCCTCCAGGCAGGCAACTCTGAGGATCTAAAAAGGTGATTCTTGGTATCAGCTCTCGTCCTGATAAAAGTCGTCCATCTAATCGATTCCTGGTGTATACATCTTCCTCACAACAGAAGGAGATAATTCCAGCACAGCGACAGAACTAACCTAGAACAAACCTAGAAGACATGTTTCTGAGCTGCACTGAGGCCCTGCCTGGGCGCCTCTGGCCAACATGGTTGTCTCTACATTTCTGAGCGCAGCTGTCCGGGAATGACGGACAAAACCCTTCTTTGTGCCTCTATACGACATGATGCCCTCTTTCTTAGAAATACTGGCAATGACACCTTCTAGCACACCCTCCCCTGGGGCACCTACACACAAACTCCAAGCACCTCCATAATGTCTGTAGGTCACCCAAGGGAGTCTGCAATCAAGGAGTGCTTGAAACTGCCTGCTTCCCTCTAATAATTCGCTGTCCTCAAGTTCCTTTAAAAACCTGTAGACCAGGAGTGCTTGAAACTGCCTGCTTCCCTCTAATAATTCGCTGTCCTCAAGTTCCTTTAAAAACCTGTAGACCAGGGCGACTGGATGGCTCAGTGGGTTAAAGCCTCCGTCTTTGACTCAGGTCATGGTCTCAGGGTCCTAGGATCAATACCCACATTGGGCCACTCTGAGCAGTGGGAGCCTGCTTCCTCCTCTCTCTGCCTGCCTGTGATCTACTCTCTCTGTCAAATGAATTAAATAAAATCTTTAAAAAAATAAAACAAAAAAAACTCTGTAGGCCAGGCTGAAATTCTTTTTATTTTGTTTTAAAGATTTTATTTATTTGACAGAGAGAAACACAGCCAGAGAGGAAACACAAGCAGGGGGAGTTAGAAAGGGTGAAGAAGCCCGGTGTGGGACTCGATCCCGGGGGATCATGACCTGAGCCCAAGGCAGTCGCTTAACCAACTGAGCCACCCACGCGCCACAAGCTGAAATTTTTGAGTTGATTTTTGGACATTGATAGGGTCCACGGTCAAATAACGAGGCTGATACGAAAGGCATGGTCAAGTAAAGCTTTAGATCACCCAAGCAGCAGAAGCTTACTGGCCCTTGGGGCCAGGGTCTTGTCTCTCAGGGGAGAAAAGGACCACGCCCGACTTCTCAGGCCAGCTTTTACAGGGCACCCACCCTCCCCAAGTCACAAGCTGACTAGGGCCACTTCTGCACCGGAGCTGACCCACTCAGGTGGCTTCCCTGATTAATATGCACCTCCATGGCCTCCCATATGAGTGCAAGGGGGGTATCTGGCTGCCCACCCTTAGTTTGCATCCAAATACCTTCCCAGGACACTCCCAGGAAGGAGATTAAGGGGCTTCCTGATTGGGCTTATGCCCACAACCTGACTCGCCTTTGTTTTCCAGGGGCCATTCATCCATTACACCTGGAGCTCTTTTTAATGAGTAAATAAACAGGATGGTGGCTTGGATTCCAAAACTGGACCTTACACACATGAGTCCTCCTTCTTCCCAAGTGACTAGTCTAACAAAACTCAGGTCCTGGGCCACCTGGGTGGCTCAGTCGTTAAGGTCTGCTTTAGGATCAGGTCATCATCCCGGGGTCCAGGGATGGAGCCCTGCATCGGGCTCCCTGCTGGCAGGAAGTCTGCTCCTCCCTCTCTCACTCCCCACTGCTTGTGTTCCCTCTCTACCTGTGTTTCTCTCTGTCAAATAAATAAATAAAATTTAAACAACAAATTGCAGTCTGTGATCACATAGAACAATAGTTTCAGCAGTAGAATTTTGTATTTTTGACTTACGTACGACACGCAGTGCTCATCCCAAGTGTCCTACTTGATCCATTACCCATTTCATCCACCCTTCCCACGGACTCACTATCCAACAACCCTTAGTTAGAGTTACACAGTTAGTCTGTTCAGTGGCCTCCCCTTCACTCCCCCGCCGCCATGTTTCTGTTTCATTTCTTAAAATCCACGAGTGAACTTATCAGGTATGTCTTTCTCTGACTTATGTCATCAGCATAGTTCACTAGCTCCATTCACATCCTTGCAAATGGCAATATTTCATTTTCTTATGTTCTATAGCTGAATAATTTATCCTTCTTTGTGTCTGTCCTTCAGCCTTGAAGGCTGTTGAAGGATGAAGGGGTCATCTTGTGTAACTTCGTAACAGTGACCAGGTCGTCGACATTGCCCTACCTAAGGATTTAAATTGGTCACTATCTATCCCCTCATGTAACTCCTACTGTTGTCAGACAGCCCAGAGGGGATACTGGGGTGAATTTGTTTTGAAGAGTAAGCATCGTCTGTAGAAGGGACAGGACCTGCTCACAAATATGTCAATAGGAGGGAACAGAGTATGGAGAACACATGACAGTCATTAGCATAATGAAAAATCCGAAAGTCAGGAGAAGACCCTTTGGGATGACCACTGTCCACGTCCACACCAGAATTTAAATAATCAATAAGTGACAAAGTAGAGAGAGAGACAAATCAAGAAACAGATGCCTGATGACACAGGACACATGGTTAGCAGGGAAAGGTGGGTGAGGGGCAGGGCTGAAGAGGGGATGGGGATTAAGGAGCACTGTGAGTAAGGGATGCTGTCTAGAACCATCAAATGATGATATTGTGCACCTGAAACTAAGCAAGCACTATAATCAAAACATTATACAGTCAGAGAACCTGTTTGGCGCATTGGTTAGGTGGCTGACTCTTGGACTGAGGTCAAAATCACAGGGTCCTGAGATGGAGCCCCGGGTGGTGCTCTAGGCAGTTTGGAGTCTGCTTTAGATTCTCTCCCTCTCTCATTCTGTCATTCCCGGCCCCATCTCCACCACTCACAGGTAGGCTTTCCTCCTCTCTCTTAAAACAACTGCTTTTTGGGGGCACCTGGGTGGCTCAGTTGTTAAGTGTCTGCCTTCGGCTCAGGTCATGATCCTGGAGTCTGGGGATCAAGTCCCACATCGGGCTCTCTGCTCAGTGGGGAGCCTGCTTCCCCCTCCTTCTCTGCCTGCCTCTCTGCCAAATTGTGATCTCTCTCTGTCAAGTACATAAATAAAATCATTTTAAAAAAATTCTTTTAACAGTACAAAGTAAAATGGACAATTGAACTGTCATGAGTGAAAAAGAAACAAATTAAAAAGGTAAAGGGACTGTGCCTATTAAGACTATGAATGAAAATGTGAAATTCTTCCTGAATATGCTGCTTTCAGTTTACAGTGGGAGAAATAAGGCAGCTTATGGGGAAGACCTCTCTTCATAAATAACCTGAAAGGTGCCACCAGAGACATTTCTGATTTGGTTTGAGTTATATCTTAACCTCATTTCCGGAAGGACTAATGCTCCTCTGGAAATAGCAAGTTACAGACTCTGAGAGGGTGTGTGGTTCTGCTTTAGTGTTGGTGTAACTCAAGTTGTCTTCTGGCCACCAGTGGAAATCCGTGGTTCTGGTCTACCTCCCAACTTCAGCCCAGCAGGCTGCATGTTCGAAGAATCACAGGGCATGAGGGGATGAAGACTCTCCTAATAAAAAGATGATTTTCTTTCCGAATCCTGAATGGCCACAACACACTTTAATGTCATAAGCACAGCCTGCAGGCCCAAGGCCCAGGTGCACCTGCCTCCTAGAAACTTAAAATTCTTCACCGTGGCCCATGGAAATGCTTCATGCATTCTTGTGATCAGATTCTGAATGAATCCAAACACAAACAAGCCCTTCCCTCCTCCCAGGACAGAGTGGCAAAGACCAGTTGACCCCCTACCCCCCACCCCCACCCCCCCAGCAGCCATCCCACAGGGATTCCCACTGCGGATACAAATAATGTAGCTGCTCCATCAGGGGAAGCAGACAGGAACCACTGACTGAGCATGCTGAAAAGTTTCCATTTAGTCTGCTACCTCCAGAGACAAGTCAAGACATGAAATACAAGCCACCATCTCCAGGTGACACCCGAAGGAGCAAGATGACTCTAACTAGCACATTCAGGCATGGCTAAAACCTATGAGGGCATAAAAATTAAGAACACTCACTGAGACGTTTCTGAATATGGGGGAAATCAGGGAGGGGGCAAAGATAAATGTTTCTATCTGTTTCAAAGGTACATTTTGTGCAACTGTCGCAAGTCGGGCATCTAAAAGAAAAAATTTCTTAAATGTGTAAAAACTAAATGACTCCCTAAGGTCTGTCTTTACATGCCACTTAACATGGTTATATTTGTTTCAGGTGTACGACAGTGATCGTACAATTCCATATATCACTGCGTGCTCACCACACGGGCTGTCCCTAAGCCCTATCGCTTATTTCAGGCATCTCCCTGCCCACCTCCACTCCGGCAAGCATCAGGTTCTTCTCTAAAGTTCAGAATCTGTTTCCTGGTTTCCTTATCCATTTCTTGTTTCTTTCCCAAGGGTCACTTGGTCTTTGCATTCCGTATAAGACTAAAATCACACAGCACTTGTCTTTCTCCAAATTATTTCACTTGGAAGAATACTGTCTAGCTCCATCCATGTTGTGGCAAATGGCCAGACTTCATTACTTTCAAGGAGATAAATATACCTTTCAATATATCCACCTACCTTCTTTATTCACTGAGGAGTCAAGGAACACTTGGGCTGGAGCGTTCGAAGAACTGCTCACTGCCTCTCAGTGTTGAACTGCTCCTCCAGCAAATCAGAGCAAAGAGCCCCAGTATAGAACTATACTTACTATGGTGCTAAGGAAAGGGCGAAGGAAGGTCCCACAGCAGTGAGGCAGCCTCCCTGAAGGATCGCCCAGGTACAGAGGATCTTACCTCGGCTGGGGTTATCGACCTGGGAGGTGAGGGCCTGCTGCAGGCACACCACACTTCTTGCTGATCTGGCCTATTCCACCGTCCAGAAGGCTTCTTCATCTCAGACGTCTACTCTACCGTGTGACACCTTAAAGCCATGACCCAGTGATTGTGTCATCCAATACCCTCCTCCATCCCTCCTCACTGATCTAGGCCTGGGAAAATACTGTATCATGGACATCCGAGAACATCAGTCCTCGGTAAGACACAGATCAAGAAAATCACCAAGATGAAATAAAACCTATGTACTCCCGAGAAATCCACATCTGTGAACTCCTTTTCTCCACATGTATTCATCAGATGACACCACCAAGAGCTGCCTGTGCCTTTGCAGTGACTAAAGGGAGCCACTTCTGGATCCTTCTCCACATTGGAAAGAGTTCCTCACATTTCCTTTTAATACGTCTTCCCTTTCTAAGGATGATGCCTGCACCGTATTTTACTTAGCCTCACCTCCCACATTCACGTGCTAAATGCCTGAATTAATACCCATTGGCTTTCTATTTCTCTAATCTCAATTAAGCATTTT
>PITA01025818.1:0-23709 GCA_004023965.1 Spilogale gracilis
AAATTCAAATCAAAACCACTCTAAGATACCACCTTACACCAGTCAGAATGGCCAAAATTAACAAGACAGAAAACAACAAGTGTTGGAGAGGCTGCGGAGAAAGGGGAGCCCTCTTACACTGTTGGTGGGAATGTAAACTGGTGCAGCCGCTTTGGAAAACAGTGTGGAGATTCCTTAAAAAATTAAAGATAGAGCTACCTTATGACCCTGCAATTGCACTACTGGGCATTTACCCCAAAGATATGGATGTAGTGAAAAGAAAGGCCATATGCACCCCAATGTTCATCGCAGCAATGCCCACAAACGCCAAACTGTGGAAAGAGCCAAGGTGCCCATCAACAGATGAATGGATAAAGAAGATGTGGTACATATATACAATGGAATACTACGCCTCCATCAGAAAGGATGAATATCCAACTTTTGTAGCAACATGGACTGGACTGGAAGAGATTATCCTGAGTGAAATAAGCCAAGAAGAGATAGTCAAGTATCGCATGGTTTCACTTACTTGCGGTGCATGAGGGGCAAACTGGAGGACAGTGGGAGAAGGAAAGGAAATGGGAACTGGGGTAATCTAGGGACGGAAATGAAACAACAGAGACTTTGGACACAGAAACAAACTGAGGGACTTGGAGGGAGGGGGGTGGAGGGATGGGAGAGCCTGGTGGTGGGTACTGGGGACACCTAAAGCGTGGAGCACTGGGTGTGGGGAGTGGGGAATGAATCTTGAAACACTGGAAAAAAAATTTTAGTAACAATAAAAAAAAAAGATTTTATTTATTTATTTGACAGAAAGAGAGCAAGCACAAGCAAGGAAGCATCAGGCAGAAGGATAGGGAGAAGCAGTCTCCCCACTGAAGAGGGAGCCTGATGAGGGGTTTGATCCCAGAACCCTGGAATCATGACCTGTGCTGAAAACAGACATTTAACTGATTGAGTCACTCAGGTGCCCCCATATACTGATTCTTTTTTTTTTTTTTTAAGGTTTTATTTATTTATTTGACCAAGAGAGACACAGCCAGAGGGGGAATATAGGCGGTGGAGTAGAGAGGGAGAAGCAGGCTTCCCACTGAGCAAGGAGCGTGATGCAGGGCTTGATCCCTGGGCCCTGGGATCATACCTGAACGGAAGGCAGATGCTTAATGACTGAGCCATCCAGGTGTCCCTCATACATTGATTCTTAAAGTTTCTTCTTTGTATTGACATACAACACTTCTGTTCACATTCCATTGGCTAAAAATATTTAATAGCCATGCCTAACTTCAAGAGCAAGAGTACAGCCCTATGAAATTCCCAGAAGAAGAACTAAAAATGTTCAGTAAACAACATAAATGATAACCACACTGAACGTTAATTCATGCTAATCCACCTAAACCCAGTAAATGATGAAACATGTTTTAATTAGGAACTCATCCATCAGGTCCTTGGGTCTCATAGATACATCTAGACTTCAGCCTGTACTTCTGGAAAGCTGGTCCTTCATAGGCATGAAAATGACCTCAGATGTAGTAGTGGAGTTTAAAGAGTGTATGATTAGCCAGAACTAGAGGTGGGGTTGTGGGAGAATGTTGAGAAGGAGCTAGGGAATAAGTATGTACAAGAAAATAATTCTAGTATCATAAAAAAAGAGATAGTATTTGAGGTCAGGAGACCAGTTTTAAGCCCCAACTTTGGAACGTACTGGCTAAGTAATTATGTGTCCATTGTTTACCCTTTAGGGGCCTTAATTTCTGAAAGATAAATAATCAAATGGATCTTACATGTTAAGTACTTCATGACTGATAAGCACTATGTAAGTGTCATAGGAAGGAAGAATACTGTTATTCTCAGCCGAGGGCATATCTTAACTAAGCCCAGGTTTTAATGAGTCCCCAATTTTGTCTCAGAAAATAGAATTGGTACTTGGCATGGCGTTAACTCATATTATTTTTGTATGTCAGCAACTCTAATTTTAAATCTATATAATGTAATCATAATAAAGATAATACCTTACAGAATTATTTCACACCACAACACTCAATGTTCATATCCGTTGCCATCACTGAACAGAGAAAACATCTCTAAGAAACCAGAAGAGTAATAAATAAAGTAACAGAAAAGAAAACAAAATCTGAACAGAAAATTAGCATAAAATGAACTTCCCTGGATGAAGACAAAGTAAAAAAATAAATTAAAATGTAAGTTACTCTATCTTTCATCAGATGTTATAATATTATAAGACTATATATTATGTGCAAACTCCTTTTCTTATTATATCACTGAATTTTAAATATTTATTCAAAATAGTACTCACTCAAAATAGTATTGTGGGCTTACTAATTGCAAATTTAGAGTCTGGAAACTTTTGGGGGTTTCTATTTAAAATTTAAAGTCTTCCTTTCTTTTTTTTTTTCTCCTTTCAGTCTCCTTCCCTTTATCCTTCTACATGTATTAACTATAGTTTATTTAGTTGCATATAAAGTACCAGCTAGGAAGGTCATTGTGCTGCTAATATTACGGATGCCAAAGCTCAGGAGAGTAATGAGATGAGGTGGTAATGTATGAAGAGTATGCTACAAGAGCAAGGAAAAGAAAGTACCTAACTTAGTTGAGAGAGGTCAGAAAAGGATTCATATAGAAGGTGACATTGGGTTCACTATGTAAGAAAGAAAGGTGAGGAAAGAAATCGTAGGTAGAAGAAACAACTTGTACTGAAGCACGTGATGAGGAATAGCATTATGTATCTTAAACATCGAGTGACTTAAAGTTCTTAAAAAGCAGAAGTTTTGTAGAGAGGTGAGATTATAAAGATAGGCAGCAACCTGACCATGGTGGTTTTTGTAGGCCATCGTCAAGGAGTTTGTGGTATATCCTAAGTGGACTTTAAATAAGCTGATAAAAAAAGGCTCACATTTTTATTTAAGGAACATCAATATTACCCATAAATAGAACAAAATAATATTTACTGTCAAGTTTATGATTATGAATTGTTGTATTACTCTATGTATTGGTATCTAAAATTAACCCACCACTTTGGTTCATTTATATGATTAGGATGATCTTCATAAAGTAGCAATCCTCTGTCCTGATCTTCAAGTTATTTCATAAAACTACCAGTCCCTATTAGGGAACCTAGTCCACACACCCAGTATTTGACTCTATTTTAACTTTGAGCACAATTCATTTCTTGGAGTTGCGTTTGACTTTCATGTAATTGTTACAAACACACAGACATAGGGAATGTCCTTGAGATTTTTCCATTGTGTAACCCAGGGCTGAAAGCTTTCAAAATGAATGGAGGCTGGCATGCACTTTCTTTCCCTTTTTAAATGCCATCTCAGTATTGCCAACAAACCTAAATGCTGAACAAGCTAATTTTTCATACCGAAGAACCAAAGGTACCATTGTCTTAATTTTTCAGAGTGAGTTCAATTTGTTATATGTTATGATAATAAATATCTTTGGAAAAAAGTAAGCATAAACTAATGAACATGATCCAGAATGCATTAGCAATCTGGAAACATTTTGGTCATTGTAGCTGGAGGCTTTAAAACATAACTCAGTAGTATATGCCCTCTTTTCTGTAACATTTAGACAGGCTCTTTATAGGCTAGACTATGCTTATGGTATATTTAAATTTAATATAAGCGATAAGATTTGGGTATTTTGGGGGTATGCAGTCTTGATTAACTACATAACTGTAATTCATACTTTTATTTTCATTAAAAATGGGTAAGACTAGTAAAATCTGATAGTGCCTCCTGAGTAAAGTATCTTCTGACTGTCCTTGTATTCTTATATCTCTAGGATATTATATCAGGTCCTGTGAAAGGGTAAATAAAAAAGCAAAACTTGAAAAATGGTTGTTAGATCTAGTGAGTAGAGGGGGAGTACTAGAGAGTGAAATTTTAGTTGGCATATCTGGCAGGAACTAGATAATGCTGTAGAACGATGAGGAAAAGATTAGTTTAATTTCTTCTTTTTTTTTTCTAAAGATTTTATTTATTTATTTGACAGAGAGAGATCTCAAGTAGGCAGAGAGAGCAGAGGAAACAGGATCCCTGCTGAACAGACAGCCTGATGTGGGCCTTGATCCCAGGACCCTGAGTGTCACCGCCGGGGACCAGCCTCGGCAGAGGTGTGGGTCCCGAACCACGGGATGTCTGGCGGGCGAAATAATGACTCAGACAATGAAATCTAATGCACGCTGACAGACCTGAGGTCAGTCAGGAGAGACCTATGAAGCAGGCTCAGGCTCACGCTCTGGCTTTTTAGCATTGGCTTTCTAACTGTAGCTCTCTAGCTCTGGCTTTGGCCTTCTTGCTCTACTTCTCTCTCTTCTTCTGTCTCTCTTACTCTCTGTCTGCTTCTCTTTCTGCTGCTTTCTTTGCTTCTTTGCTTCTGTCTCTCTTTGCAGGCTCTCTTGCTGTTTGCCAGCTCTGTTGCTCTCACCTTGAAGGCTCTCTTGCTGCCTCTGCCTCCATCTCTCTTGACTGACAGGGGCTCCAGTCTTTTATTATTCAAAAGTGAGGAAGTTGGGTGGTACAGTTAAATCTTTAACTGCTTTTGCACCCGCCCTAGAGACAGGATTAGTATTGTTACTGCAGGGTACAGAATGATTGCTTAAACTCACAGAAGTTGAGACCATTGAGGCACAGGGATCAAGAAATACAGATAAGAGATACAGAGATATGATTACCGGGAGGAGGATTAAATGGAACTATATGTCTTGAATAAGCACACAAAGGACATACTGCCCTGACCCACAGGGTATGTGGCTTTCCGGATTCTAGGTGGGGGAAAGCCCAGAGGGGCTTTCATTCACATTCACAGATACGTCCACCAAAGTTTTCCGGTGGCATGGGCATGGCGGGAGGAGCGGATTACGCACGGTCCCGGACACCTGAGATTATGACCTGGACCAAAGGCAGAGGCTTTAACCACTGAGCCACCCAGGCACCCAGTCTAATTTCTTTTTATTTCTGTAAACTCTTTGTTTACTTCACTGTTACCCTGTTTTTGTTAAACTGTGGTTTCTACCGGTCATAGCTTAAATGGAAAATGATTAATTCCTGGCATTTGAAGTTGTAAGGACTTGGATTCTGGTTTACATAATAGATTTGAAGAAAGACTTGGCTAGCCAGTTCACTTTGCAACTCATCTCCCCTTACCTCGCCATAGGGAGAGAAGATAAAAACTCTAAAATGAAAATGGCAGGAGAACTTCTGAGGTGAGCTGATTTTTTTCTCTTGGGAACATTACTGGATCCTGGGAATTTTTCCATTTAAGGGATTTAACTGACTGAGGCCATTGAAGATTGGATTTGATTTAGGTACTAAGACACAGGGAAGAAGAAAACCATCAAACCGTTGTTGTGTGTTAGCAGTGTCAAAAGCCTGGAGACACAAACTGGAGACCTTAAGGGTGTCTTGGCTACGTATGACTAGTTCACTCCATGTGACCTTGGCTCAATTTGAGATCTGTAACAGCCCTGGAGATAAGAAAGAAAGTCCAAAAACTTCAAAAAGGCAGAGTGAAATCTAAGGGAGTGGGGGCCTGCCTTAAACACCTCATTAGTCTTTCAGTCAAGATGTTTGCTAGATGATAAAGATGTCCAGAGTGGGGAGCTGAAGAGCTGGGCTGGAAACTTACAAATGACTGAGCTGAAAGTCCTATAGTATTTCAGGTTTGAGGAGAAAGAGACCAATTTGTTTTTCTCTCAGTAAGCTTGAGATGGCTATTCCTAAGCAAGTGGGCTGAAAGAGATGTACACTAATACATACTCTGAAATCCAGCTCTGATCCAGGTCAATTGATCAGCCTCTTACCCAAGCTGCATAACGGAGAAAAAGTGCGTGCATGGGGGTAGGTGGGGGCACCTTTCTGGTGAAAGAGAAAATCATTTTGATCCTCCTCAATTCTTTTATACTCAGTGTCTTAACATGTAATAAAATCTTACTCTATATGCAAAAATACATAAAAATACACTTGATGATCAAGAGGAAAAAGACAGAAACTAGTAGAAGACCAACAGATTATTCAGAAATCAGAGTTACCAATCTGTTCTATGAAATAACTATGATAAATATATTACATACGAGAAGATGGAAAACATACACAAAGGTATGGAGAATTTCTTTAGGGAACTGTATTCTGTTAAAAAAAGAAAAGAAACATGGACACTCTAGAATAGGAAAAAAAGAATACTTTTTAAAAGATTTTATTTATTTGAGAGAGAGAGAGAGAAAGAGAGAGAAGGGCACAGAGGAATGAGAAGGAGAAGCAGATTCCTCACTGAGCAGAGAGACTAATGTGGTGCTTGATCCCAGGATGCTGAGATCAAGACCTGAGTCGCAGATGCTTAACCCACTGAGCCACCTGAGTGCCCTGAAAAATATAATATCTTGAAGTAAGAACCAAGAACCCAATGAGAGGATTTAAGAGTAGATTGGAGAGAGAAGTATACAGGAAAAGTAAATTGAAAGACAAGTCAATAAAAATGTACAATATAAAGCATAAGATAAAGATTAGAAAAAAATGAATGGAAATGTGTAGGATCATCCAAAGGTCTAATATACATGTGATAGGAGTCACAGAAGGAAACCGAGAGAAAATGGGGGTGGGGTGGGAGGATCATTATTTAACTTTTCCAAAGTGTATAAAAGATATCAACTGAGAAATTCAGGAAAATCTGGACCCCCAAGTTGAAGATAAACAAAGAAAAGCATAACCAAGTATATCATAATTCTTCTGAAAACCAAATACAAAGAGAAAAAAGTTAAAATCAGTACTTTAGAACAATTCAGCAAGACTGAAATCTTAGTTTTCAACAGAAATGATGAAAGCTAGAAGACAATGAAATAACATTTTTAAAATGCTGGAAGAAAATAATTGCCAACTTATAATTTTACACAAAAAAATTCTTAAAAAATGAAGATAAAGATGGTTTTAGCCTAAGGAAAAAATGAGGGTAACTTGTCACTACAGGCCACTTTTATAAAACTAAGTGGACTTTCTTCAGGTAGAAAAATGATTCCAAATGGAACATGGTAATACAAAAAGAACTTCAGAGTAATGAAACTCTGGAGTAGTAAAATGTGGACCAAATAAAAGGGGTTGGGGCTACTGACTATATATATAAAATAGTTAGTTGTAATTTCAGGTTTGAGAATATATATATCTCAAATTAATTATAATGGAAGTACAACATGTCAAAAAATTTATTGCTGCAGTTAATACAGTACTTAAAAAATTGCAATATAATTTTTTATATATCTTTCTATTATAATTCAGTTCAAAATGGTCTTTAATTTCTAGCTTAATTCCACTATAATCAGATTATTTCTGTATATTGGAAAAGAAGAAATACTGAAAATCACTTTACTTACGACTTAAGAAGTTACCAAAGACTAAATCAAAAGTAAGGAACATGTAAAGAAAGAAGTCATAAAGAGCAGAAATAAAAAATAAGAATATAAAAGAAAAATCAACAAAGGTAAGGGTTGGTACTTTGCTAAAATTCATAAAATTAATAAACTTCACACAAGAGAGATCAAGAAAAAAAATCCCACAATTTTCATAAATGAAAGTGTATAGATCTTAATATATCAAATGAGGTAATATGTACACTCAAAAATAAATTTGGTGATTTGGATGAGATGGATTAGTAAATCAAAAACCTGACAATTTAATAAATTTGTCATAAGAAGAGGGGGGAGCTTGGCTGGCTCAAATGGTGGAACATGTGGCTCTTGATATTAGTGTTGTGGGCTGGAAATTCACATTGGATGTGGACATTACTTAAAAGAATAATGTCTTAAAAACGATAGTTTTGCAAATCTTTGGGGGTACCTGAGTGGCTCAGTCAGCTAAGTGACAGACTCTTTTCTTATTGCTATTTATAAGATTTTGTTTATTTATTTGAGAGAAAGAGAGGATGAGTAGAAGGAGGGGCAGAAGGAGAGGGAAAAGCAAACTCCCCAATGAGAAGGGAGCCTGACTTGGGGCTTGATTTCAGGGTTCTGGCATCATGACCTGAACCAAGGTCAGATAATTTAACCAACTGAGCCGCCCATACACCCCACGGCAGACTCTTGATTTCCACTCAGGTCATGATCTCCAGATTGTGAGATAGAGTCTGGCATCAGGTTCGGTGCTGGTTGTGGAGCCTGCTTTAGATTCCTCCTCTCTCCCTCCCTTCCAGCTCATGCTCTCTCTCTCTCTAAAATATAAATAGATAAATACATAAAATTTACTTTTAAATATGCCATAAGAAAAAAAAAACAGAAAAATGTAAGGAATCAGATATATATTTTTAAAAACGGATTCTTAATTAAAATGGTCTCATAATAAAATTATTAGGCCAAGATAGTCTCACTGGTGAATACATCCAAACATTTAAGAAAGATATAACAGCAATACTCACAAATTCTTCCAAGGAACAGAAGAAAAGGGAACAATATGTAACTTTTTAAGAGGCACCATAACATGGATTATAAAGATTAGAAAAAAATGTGAAAGATTCAGTAAAGGGAAAAAAGTGTTTTCATTAACATAGATGCAAAAGAAATATTAACAAAATCAATCTAGCAATACATAAAAGAAATGTTATATCACAACCAAGAAGAGTTTATTTCAGATATACAAGAATGGTTTAACATTAGAAAATCACCCAGTGTAAATTCATCACATCAGCAATCTACAGGAAAACATGAATTTACAAGAAGATTTAGCAATGCTTCTGAGTATGAGTTTAATATGCATAATTTTATAAATATTTCTGTATCCTAGAAGCAAATGGAAAATGAAATTTAAACATTATCATTTATAATAATATTTAAAACATCATAGATCTAGCAACTGATGTAATAAAATATATACAAACACTCCTATAAAACATTGAGAGAAATTAAGGAAATTAAACAAATGGAGAGATAGCTCATGTTGGAAAAGTCAATATTATATTCCATAGATGGAAAACTCAATATTATTAGAATATGCTGCCCAAAGGAATTTACAAATTTAGTGTGATCTTAATAAAAAATATGAGCACGCTTTTTGTTAGATGAAAATTAGAAATGCAAAAGGTCAAGAATATCCAAAGTATTCTTGGAGAAGAATATAGCTGAAGGATTTAAATAAAAATTTATTATGAAATTATAGTAACTAACACAATGTGTCTTTGGTTATAGAATAGACAAACTGACCATTAGGATAGAGTTTGGATTTAGACTTACATATATAGTCACTTGACTTAAGATAAAAGTATAAAAAAGTGCAGTGAAGAAAGAATAGTCTTTTCAATAAATAATGCTGAGTCAATTGGATAGCCTTATGAAAAATATGTGCTTGGCCATTACTTCATACTTTAAAGAAAATAATCGAAGTCAGATGGATTATATATATATAAATGGAAAAGACAAGCAATACAGATTTTAAAGGAAAAGTAAGGTGATCAACTTTGTGATCTTGAAGCAAGCAAAGACTTTTAAAGAGAGCACAAGAAGAACTTTTTGTTATTTCCTATTATAACAGTATTATTCCATGGAATGAATATTTTACTTCCATGAATGAAATATTTCTCTTGCTTGTACATTTTCTTGTCTACCATAAGTTCTAGTAACTAGATCTTTTTTGAAAATGGACTTTACTATATCATTCACTTTAGTTTTTTTAAAAAAATTTTTTTAATAATTTTTTAAATTTTTAATTAAAATATAGTTGACATACATTACTAAATTAGTTTCAGGTGTACAACACAATGACTTGACAATTATATCCACTAAAAAATGCTCATATGACAAATGAAACCATTATCCATCACCATACTATGTTATTATAATGTATTCCCCATGCTGTGTTTTTCATCCTGTGATCTATTCACCTTATAACTAGAAATCAGTACCTCTTAATCCCTCTTACCCATTTCGCCCACACCCCTAGCCCAGTCCCTTCCTGCAACACTAGTTTGTTCTCTGTATTTATGAGTCTGCTTCTGCTTTTTTGTTTGTTCATTTGTTTTGTTTTTTTAGATTTCATAAGAAGTGAAATCATATGGTATTTTCTTTCACTCATTTCACTTAGCAAAATACCCTTCATGTCCATTCATCCATTCATGTTGTTATGAACGGCAGTTATGGCTGAGTGATATTCCTGTGTATATATGTTTATGTGTGTATTACATCTGTAATGTACACTTAGGTTCCTTCCGTATCTTGGCTATTGTAAATAATGCTGCAGTAAACATAAGAATGCATGTATCTGTTTGAATTAGTGTTTTCATTTTCTTTCTTTTTTAAGATTTTATTTATTTATTTGAGAGATAGACAGAGAGAGCACAAGCAGGGGCAGGGGAAGAGAAAGAGGGAGAGGGACAAGCAGACTCCATGCTGAGAGGGGAGCTTGATGTTTTGCTTGTTTCTAGGACCCTGAGATCATGGCCTGGGTTGAAATCAGATGCTTAACTAGCTGAGCCACACAGGCTCCCCATTTTTTTTTTTTTTTGATTAAATACCCAGAAGTGGAATTCCTGGATCATATAATGTTATTCCTATTTTTAATTTTTTGAAGAACCTCCATTTGTATTTGGATGCACCACTTACATTCTCACCAACAGTGCATAAGGGTTCCCTTTTCTCCATATCATTGCTGACACTTGTCATTTCTTGTCTTTGATACTAACGATTCTTACTTGTGTGAGATGGTATTAGACTGTGGTTTTGATTTGCATTCCCCTGATAATTAGTGATGTTGAACATCTTTTCATGGGTTTGTTGGTCATTTGTATGTCCTCTTTGGAAAAATGTCTACTTAGGTCTTGCCAATTTTAATCAGATTAAGTTGCATGTGTTGTAGGGGTTCTTTATATATTTTGAATATTAAGTCTTTGTCATATATATCACTTGCAAATATCTTCTCCCATTCTGTAGGTCACCTTTTTCTTTTGTTGATAGTTTATTTTGCTGTGCAAAAGACTTTTTTTATTTTTGTTTTTGTTTTCCTCAAAAAACCAAAAAAATTTAAAACAAAAATTATAATTCACTTCATATCCAAATCAAGAGCCTCTGTAAGAGCCTCAAAATAATTGTTTCAAGAGTATAAAAAGATGGGGCACCTGGGTGACTCAGTTGGTTAAGCAACTGCCTTCAGCTCAGGTCACCATCCCGGAGACCTGGGATTGAGCCCCCGCATTGGGCTCCCTGCTCAGTGGGAAGCCTGTTTCTCCCTCTCTCACTCCCCCACTTGTGTTCCCTCTCTTACTGTGTTTCTTTCTGTCAAGTAAATAAATAAAATCTTTAAAAAAAGAATATAAAAAGAACTTTTAGAAATAAATAAGAAAAAGGCGATGAGCCAATAGAAAAATGAACAAGGCTTGAGCAGACATTTACAATAAAAGATACTCAATAGCCAGTAAGCTTATAAAATTATTAACCTCATTCATCATCAAGGAAGTACAAACCAGAAACCACCATATGATAGTGCTATACTAGGTAAACTAGGTACATAACCAACAGAAATGTATGCATAGCTTTATCAAAAGACATGAACTAGATTATCTTAGTAACACTACTCATGATAGAAAAAAATGGAAAATTCCTCAAGAGCCTGCCAAGAGTAGAATGGATCAATGAATTGTGGTAGCATCACAGAACAAGAGGCCCGGGCTGGGTAACTCCAGGAAGGACCCTGTACACCTCTTTCATGAGGTGTTTGGCCTGTGAGAGGTGATATTTCTGTATATTGCCAATCCTACCTTCATTATTTCTATGTGGCTCATCAGTATTTGGGTAGAGTTTGGACTCATGTCAGCTAAGACTTGGGTAGTATGTCCCTTTAGTCACAGAGGGACCAAAAGTGATCAGTCTCTCCAACCACTTCAGTAGTGTTGCCCAATGGTTTATTTAAAGTATATTTTAATTTGTAACTCTTTTTTTTTTATGGATGGGATATAAGGCTGGAAAACATACCCTCAGATGTTTGAAGAAAGCAATGTAGTCTGAGGAGTCTTGCATTAAAAACCTGTCCCTGAGGCTAAACTTGCTATTTTGGTATGTTTTAATGTGGCATCTAACATGCAGCAAGAAAAAAAAAATGAGGGAGGATTGTTTTTCTTCTGTGACAACGAATTAGACACAAAACCTTGATCATTAACTTCAGTCTGCAGTCAAACCCGGTTTTGTAGTGTCTTTTTAACGGTCAGGAAATTCTACCACCAAATAAAATATTTTTCTTTTATCCACTTTACCATACTACTGACAAGTCTTCACCTCAGAGCTCATCATTCAGAAATGTGTAGTTGTTTCCAGAGTATGTCTAATACTGCTGGAATATGCATTTCAGAAAGAAATGGGAGGCCCAGTTGGGTAACTTCATGGAGGGTGTGAGGCACCCCTCTAAAATGAAGGTTTGGCCTGTGAGGGGTGATGTTTCTGTCATTTTCCAGTTCAGTCTTTGTTATTCCCACATGGCTTGTGGGTACGTGAGCAAAGTTTGGCCTTGTGTTAGCTGGGGACTCAGGTAGTGTGTCTCTTTAGTCACAGAGTGACCAGAAGTGATCAGTTTCTCCAGCCACTTTAATTTACCTGAAGGTAAATGTACCTAGGTTATGTACCTAGTTTACCTAGTATAGCACTATCATATGGTGGTTTCTGGTTTGTACTTCCTTGATGATGAATGAGGTTAATAATTTTATAAGCTTACTGGCTATTGAGTATCTTTTATTGTAACTTTAATGATGTTGTGATACTAAAAAAAATAGTTTTTAAGAACATTAATCATATTGACTCATTTTTTAAGCATATTTTTCACAGTCCCTGGCCTAGAATGGATATGTCCCTACTGGGCATCAGCAATCATAGATTCAGCTATTTTAGCAAAGCTAGGAGAAAGTAGCGCTGGTGGCAAAATGATTTGCCTGAGTTATTAAGAGTTAGAGGGAGTCCTGTTACAGTCAGAGTTAGGTTCCCCATTATTCCTGGCAGCACCATTCACTGAGGCTAACAGGGGGCCTCTGTAGCTCAGAAATCTGAGACTGTAATGGGAGAGGGGAGGTCCAGGTCCTCCCAGAAAGGAGATGCCTCAGAGTAACCTCATGTGGCCTACATGTGCTTGGACCCCATGCCAGTCGGCACTCAAATGAAGTACCATTTAATCCTTCCTCTGTCTGCTTGGGGTTGCTTGGCCCCAATGGGGAAGGTGCACTCAGGACACTGGAGCAGTTTATCATGGTTTCAGAGCAGGTTCGGCTGTCTTCACTTCCCACTTATGTAACTCCTACAGAACAGGCAGACAGTGTCTCCAAATAGAATAAAGAGTGGGGGAGACATTGGAGGAGAAATAGAATTATTCCCAGGTAGTCTATTATTGGCTGGGGATTAACCACAAGAGGTCAAAAGGTTTTAAAGATGGAAAGATCTTAGGTATAAAATAATCTAAATCTTTCAGTTTATATGTATAAAAGCAAGAATTCAAATAATTGAAGTGACTTATCCAAGGCAAAGAGATTGTTAGCATTGCCAGGATAGGGATTTTTTCCCCCAAAGGTTAAGATATCACTCTTTCTCTCCTTTTATACATATTTATATGTACAATACACAACTACCTTTGGGTTTCAGTTAAAATTATATTATTCTCAAAATCCCCATTATGTAATATTGAGTAAACTTTTTTCCCCATGCTTATTTGTTAGGTCCAAGGATTGTTTCCTCTTGGCTACAGCAAATCCATCATTCTTGAGTTTCTCCACCTTAAAAATTAAGGAATTTTTTTTTCATCCCTGTATTTGCCTGGCAGAATCCTCAATCAATAACAAACAAGCTGTTAATCGGTGAATAAAAAGAGAGAGAAAAATCTTCAGAAATTATGTTTAGCCCCATCTGGCCTTAGAAAAACATGGGAATTGGTGATCAAGTACATTCAGCAGGATGGCTGCCTTTCAAGGGAAACAATATCTGGATATTTCTATGTCTAGACCACAGAGGAAAAATGCTTCCTTGGTAATTAACCTATTGAAAGCAGAACAGGCCCACGTGGCTCTGAGACACACAGGGAAGAGTTGGAGGGATGTGATCACTGAAAATTCAGCCCCACAGATGTAAAAGTTTGTTCCCCAGTCTGCATTTCAGCATTTTAGATCCAAAATCATTATATAGAGTAAAGAATAAATAGGGAAAGGTAAGAAGTTATTTTTTTTCTTAACTGGCCAATGGCACTTTTCACTTTATTATTCCCATTTTGCTCCCCATTTGCATACCATTGCTAAGGATCTTGTGACAAACCTCCATTTTCCTGGCTCATAAAGCAGGGACCCTACAGCCCAGGCTTTAAGGACATTTCATTAAGAATTAAAAAATAAGAAGGTTACTTAGATAAGTGGTTTGTCTGGGTCCTGAGGAGAAATTTATGTGAACCCTGGTAGGATTATAAATATTGATGCAATGTAATAATCTCAGTCTTTGAGTTCTGTTTTATCATTTGTAACAGCTGGATGTGAATCAATATGCATCATTATCTAATTCTATAGTTTATTTTTAAAGAATTTGCAGTATAGGCCACAGAAAAACCCAGATTTCAATGAGATATTTTGAACTTCTTGTGTGCATATCATGCATTAACAATCATGGACAGTAAAAGAGTTCCTTTTACATTCAAGTTTCCTCAGTATAATCTTGCATATTCTTTCCATAAGCATTTGTTTAATGTGGCTGCATGCTTACAGAGGTGTTTAAAATCAAAAGGATCTGAAGAGATGAACAACAGTACCTACCTTTAAAATGTAGTCTATATGGAGAAACAAAATAAATACAAAAATGTACTCTATAATTAATATCTTATAAATGACATAGCAGTGCTAAAAAATAAATAATAGAAGCATTGGCCAGTGTGTGTTGAAGATAGTTGAAAAAGGATTTTTATAAACTTCAGTTAACTGACAAAATAATGATACACAGAATGTTCCAATAGCTACTGAAGTATTAAAACATGAAATAAAATCACTTAAAATAATCTCCTAGTTACATTTTTTTTTTAACGTTCTCTTCCAAGACTTTTCCATATTCAGGCAGAATTTTAGGACTCTCCAGTGGACCATGAGTTCATTCATGATGTAACCTTTGCCTTTTCAGCCTCTTCCCCACCTCGTGTCTTTTCTCCTACCTACCTTCTGCAAGAGGCACCCCTTTACCATATAGCTCATCACTCTGGGGCGTTTCACCTTTACCTGGAGTCTTATTCTACAACATCCTCCCATCCCCTCTCCTTTCACTCCTGCTCATACTTTTAAGCTTTGGCATTGCATCTTCCAAGAGTTCTTCCTGAAACTTTCATGACTCCTTCCCTTTCCTGTTTCTTTTTTTCTTAGTCTCATCTCCTGTCTTCTCTCACAGATTAGATTAGATGTTCTTTAGTAAACTTGACAATTTTTATCCCTGTATTGACTATATTAGATTTTAATTATCTACTTCTATGTCTGACTCTCCAAATAAGATGCAAGCACTTTGACAGAAGGGATCATCTTGTTGATGTTATATTCTTTAGTGCCTGTGTCAATGTCTGCCATATAGAAAGTGTTCCATAAAGTTTGGTGAATGAACCAGCAATGATACTTCATATATAATGCTGAATGAAAAATACAGACTCTGCCCTCAAGGAATTTATAATCTAGTAGAGAAATAGACAATGCACACACAATTAGAAATTGTGCTAATGCAGTGATGGAAACAAAAAATTTTAAGATAGAGGATAATAGAGCAAATGTGCCCTAGATGAGAATTATAAATGTTAGGCTTTTGTTACAAACATTGGCCACTGTGGCCAATCCTAGGAGAAAAGGAATCTTTCAACATATAAAAGATAGCTCAGAGCCTTTGGGAAAATTGGGGAGCCAGGAATAATATCCAACCCCACTGAAGAAGGCCACTCTAGCAAAAGAAGCTAGCCACCATCATTTAGCTCCTGAACTATAGTTTTAACAAACCCTCCACTCCCACAGTGATACTCAGAATGGGCTGTCAGAATGTTCACAATTGCTAGTCTGTAAGACTTGTCACCTCTGTCACCTGCTTTCTGATAGTTGAGTTGTAGTGAGACTAATTCCTTATGTTGTTTTTTTCTCCGTTGAAGGCTAACTCTGGTGCAATGACTAGCAGTTTCTGGATCACAGACCTGCATTCCAGCTGCCATAATAGTTGGGAAGTTGAATTCTGATATCTGCCTTGGAGAGGCAGGGTTCATAATGTGGGTATCAGCTGTGTATGAGAATTTCTATTGATATACAAAAGAATATTAAAGAGATGTTAAACAGCCACAAATACATAGTCACTGCCTATCAAGGAAGAGCTCTCTCAGAAGGTAATGTTAAAATTGATAACCTGAAGTATGACAAAGAACTCACCAGACAAAACAAACAAAAAAAACAGAGACTGGAAGAAAATGAAGAATGTTTTATTTAGGACAAAGAAATGCCCAGCAGTTGCCAAAAACTGAAGGAATTCTATATAGCCGAAGAGTGGTGGGTAATGGAGAGAGGGAGCCATGATGCGATTGGAGAAAGTACCAATTACTCAAAGCCTTGTGGACGATGTTAAGGAGTTTCTATTCAATTCTAAATTCAGCAGGAAGTCCTTAAAGATTTGAAGCTTGGGGGTTTAGACTATCCAATTTACACTTTATGAAGTTTATGCGGACTTTTATGTAGAGAATAGATTGGAAAAGTCAAGAGAGGGAGCAGCAAGACCAGGAAGGAGGTTATAGGAATTGTCCAGGTGAGAGATGATTGTGGCTTGGACTGCAGTGTTAGAAGTGGCTATAGAGACAACATACTAAGGAGAATTGAAGATATAATTTGGAGGGAAAATGTCTGTACTTAATGCTAATATATATTGTGGGTAGCTGGGGATAAAGAAGATACTAGGAAGAACTACTAGATTTCTACTTCTAGAACAGGATAATTCCTAAAATGGGGAAGAATGCAGAGGGATTTTATTTAGGATGTTTGTTCAATTTCAAGAATTTGTTTTGGGACAGTGTAGTGGATACTAGATTTACTATCTAGATCCCCCTTCAACGAAGAACTTGTTGCCCCACTTGTGAGAGTATTATCAGAAGAAAGTCTCTAGCAGTCAATCCCATTAGGGATTACTCCAGAAAGCCACTTCACTCATGCCATGCTATTTCTGGGTGTATGCAGTGTGTACAGCCAATGACTGATAACAGCCTGGCCATCTTGGCAGGGTCAATCTGTATGGCTCATCAGTTCCATAGCTCTTCATGAGCTTGGCCAGTGCTGTTACTAGTCATACTTCTAATACTTTTAATGCTTGCTATCTACTGATAGAATGACTGATTCCAAGGGTGCTATGGTAAACATCCTGTATGCTAAACACTATCTTATAATTCCACTTCACCTGTGAAGTTGGTATCAAAAGTGACTCAAGATTGAGTGATACCATCATTGGTGGAAGGTAGGACACAAAGAGTCCTGATATAAGCACCTAGTTGTTGAAAGAATAGTGGTGGTGCTTGGGATCATGTAGCAGTATAAGGGAATCCATTCACTGGTCTCATATATATGAGGTGTTTGAGAAACATGTGGTAAGTGAGAATTAAAATAACATGAATTGGGTAGCTTATTGCTAAGCTCAACTGATGCTCTGAACACAGACAACAAAAATCTTAGAGCATTTTAGAGGGCTTCCTTGGAGTTGTACAAGGAGTTTCTGACCTTTTATGGGGGGAGGGTGGAGAAAACAGAACTTAGCTGAGGCCTTAAATGGCTGACCTGAAAGAAGGAAATGTTAAACTCCTAATCAAGGTGGGTCTCCTCTGCCAGTCAGTGCATTGGTGAGGAAAGAATAAGATCTCTTAATACATTGGATGGGGACATTGGATTTATAATATGAAGATAAAAATATATGACTCGTTAGCATATGAGTACTGGAAATCATAAGAAAGATTATTGCCACCCTAATAAGTGAAGATAGAAATAGAAGAAATGTGCTCAGGACTGATATCTAGGGAAAGTCAAACTGTAAAGTTTGAACAGAGAAAGAATATTTTTCAAAGGAGACTGAAAAGAAAGTACCAAAGAGCTAATAAAAGGAAAACTGGGGGATATGTATCATGCAAACTGAGATACAACAGAGTTTCACAAAAATATAAAAAGGAAGTGAGGAAGTATATGTAATGCTGCTAAAAAGTGGATGAATCTTAAATACACTTAGCTAAGTAAAAGAAATGCTCAAAAAGCTGTATGCTGTTTGATTATATTATATGACATTCTTGCCAAGATGTAACTACAGGGACAGAGAACAGATAAACAATTGCCAGAGTTGAGCTGAGCATGAGAGTGAATATCCTACACTACAAATGATATGGGGGATTTGGGAAAAAGATAGAATTACTCTGTATCTTTTTTTTTTTTTTTTTAAATTCACTCATTTGACAGAGAGAAACACAGCGAGAGAGGGAACACAAGCAGGGGGAGTGAGAGAGGGAGAAGCAGGCTTCCCGCCGAGCAGGGAGCCCGATGTGGGACTCGATCCCGGGTCTCCGGGATCATGACCTGAGCCGAAGGCAGTCGCCCAACCAACTGAGCCACCCAAGCGCCCCAAATTACTCTGTATCTTAACAGTATTTGTATATGTTTCTCAAGAATTGTAGAACTCTGCTACGACCATACATATTTTATCAGTAGTTTGATAGTTTTTAGTGCTGTTTTATTCCATCATATGGATAAATCACAATTTGTTTATCCATTCCCATTTGAGGGATATTTGGGTTGTTTTGGTGATCATGAATGAAATGATATTTGTGTGGGTTTTGGGGTAAACATAATGTTACTGGGTCATATGATAATCGTACATTTAACTTTATAATAAACTCCCTGTTTTTCATTCTGAACTATTTTGCATTTCCACTAACAAGGTATGAGATTTCCAGGTGTCTAAAATTCTTGTCAGCACTTGACATTGTCAGATTAAAAAAAAAAATTAGCCATTATAAAAAATGTGCATGGGTATCTAATTGCCATTTAATTACCTAAATGACTATGAACATAGTTTTGTGTACTTATTTGCCATAAATTTATTTTACCTCACTGTGTATGTTTTGCCCAGTTTTTTTTAAAGATATTTTAAAAAATTTATTTGACAGAGAGATTACAAGAAGGCAGACAGAGAGGAGGAAGCAGGCTCCCTGCCGAACAGAGAGCCCAATGCGGGCCTCGATCCCAGGACCCTGAGATCATGACCTGAGCTGAATGCAGAGGCTTTAACCCAGTGAGCCACCCAGGTGCCCTGTTTTGCCCAGTTTTTTATTGGAGTATGTTCTTCATATTTATTTTTGAGAATTTTAAAAATAATTTAGATAGAAATTCTTTTTTTAGATATATTATTTACAAATATTTTCTCCCATCTATAGCTAGCTGTTTCATTCTCTTATCTGATCCTTTAAGGAGAAGTTTATAGTTTTGATGATATTTACTCTGTATATAAAATTCTTTGTAGACAGTTTTCCTCTTCTGCATTTTAAAAATGTCACTCCATTGTTTCTGGGTTTCCTAGTTTTTAAATGAGAAGT
This sequence comes from Spilogale gracilis, assembly GCA_004023965.1. Classification (NCBI taxonomy): domain Eukaryota; kingdom Metazoa; phylum Chordata; class Mammalia; order Carnivora; family Mephitidae; genus Spilogale; species Spilogale gracilis. The sequence goes on from PITA01025818.1 coordinate 19,554, forward strand.
CTGTTATAATTTTTCTGCTATCCTACATGTTATGTGTCTTCTCTGACTTCCTCCAGGATTTCCTGCCAAGATTATGTCATGTCAGTTTGTTTTTTTTTTTTTAATTCTCTATGGTGTTTTTAAGCTTCTTTAATATGTAGTTTGGTGGCTATCAGTAATTTTGGAATATTTTCAGCAAATCTCTAAGTATTTCTTTTTCTATTTGTCTTCTGTTTCTGACATTTCAGTTATACTTATTTAGACTTTTGTTTGTGCCACAACTCTGAGATGTTCTGTCCTTTTCTTTTTTTGAATTCTCTCTTTCTAATCCTTGTGCTTTTGTTGGGGTAATTTTAATTGATTTATCTTCATGATCATTCTTTCCTGAGTTGTGTCATCTTGACTGATGAGACCTTTGAAAGCATTCTTATAGTCATGACTTAGATTTTTCATTAGTTGGTGTATTGAATATAGTAATGTTTTTATCTCTATTAATATTTATTAAAAATTAGATTTTTCTAATACTTTCTTTTTTGGTCCTGTCCTGTTTGAGGCTTGTTATTAAACTTTTTCTAGTCTCACAAAATAAAATGCCAATTTTCTCTCATTCAAAGAGCCAGTTTGTATATGCATTACTTGTTCCATGGAGTTTTTCTAAATCTTTCTTTTAAATTTACCTTGTTCTGATGTTACTTTGGGGAAGAACTTTTTTTTTAAGTGAAATTCACATAACATAAATTAACCATTTAAAAATACTATTTGGTTGTATTTGGGGTACAATTCAGTAGTATTTAGTACATTCACAAATCTATACAACTACCAGCTCTTTTTAGTTTCAAACTTATTCCTCACTTCATAACAACGTCTATCCATACTAAGTAATCACTCTCCATTCCTCTCTCCCCAAATCCCCTGAAAACCTCTTTAGTGTACCTTCTGTCTTGATCGATTTGCCTATTCTGAAAATATCATACAAAGGGAATCATGTAATATACAATCTTTGGGTCTGACTTCTTCTATTTAGCATAATGTTTTTGAGGTTGATCCAACTTGCAGCATGTACTTTATTCCTTTTTATGGATGAATATTATTCCATTGTTTGTATATATCACATTTTGTTTAGCCATTTATCTATTGATAGATATTTAGGTTATTTCTACATTTGACCCTTATGGATAATGCTGCTATAAAATTTTGAGTACAAGTTTCTGTGTGGGCATGTTTTTATTTCTCTTGAAATAAAATATACCTAGAAGGGGAATTATTGGGTCATATGGTAATTACATGCTTAAATTTTTGAAGAAGAGCCAAACTGTTTTCCAGGTATCTGCACCATTACACAGTCCCATCAGCAGTATCCGAGGGTTCCAATTTTCCCCTGTCCTTGCCAATACTTGTTATTTTTCATTTTCTTGATTAAAGCCATCCTAGTGGGTGTGAAGTGGTATCTCATTGTGGGTTTGATTTGCATTTCCTTAGTGACAGATGATGCTGAATACCATTTCATGTGCTTTTTGGGACCATTTACAAATCTTTAGAGAAATATCTATTCATGTCCTTTGTTGATTTAAAGTTGTGTTGCTTGTCTGTTTGCTCTTGAATTGTAAGACTTCTTTATAAGATCTAGATATTAAGCCATTATTAGAGATATGATCTATAATTTTTTCTCTCATTCTATAAGCTATTAGAAAGATTTTTGATTAATGATTTACAGCTGATTTTCTTTAGTGGTGGAAGTATTTTCATGTTGTCTGTATGTTCTTCAGTTAAGTTTATTTTTTCTACAAGAATTTTTTTTTATCAGTTTCCTTAAATTTTAAAAATATAGCTCTATAAGGTTTGTATTATTCTCTGATGATAGTATTAATGCCTTTTTTTATTTCAGGGACACTTTATTGTTCCTAAATTTTTTATTTGTGTATTTTGTGAGTAACACATTCTTGGTTTTATATATTTTCTCTCTTTTCTTTGTTTTCTACTTCATTATTCATGCTATTATATTATTTCTTTCCTTCTACTTTCTTTAAGTACTCTTTTTTTCTTTCAGTCTCTTAGTTTGATTTTCATTTTCAGTCACACTTATTTTATAATAAATATGTTTCAAGGCTTAAAGTGTATATGTATTGCTTTAGCAACATCTGAAATTTTATATGTGGTGCTTTTATTATCCCAGTCAAAATATTTTGTCACTTCCAGTGTGATTTTCTGTTAAGCCAATGAATTACTTGGGCCTGCAGTTCTTATTACAGAAACACGGATTTTTAAAAACTGTTGTTTTGTTCTGGATTGTTTGCTTGTTTTTTATTGTTGATTACTAATTTCTTTTAATTGAATACAGAGAATGTAGTCTACATAACATTGGATCTTTGATAGTTGGTTTTTTTTTTAGATCTGTGATAGTTGTTAAAACATCTTTTGTGACTTATCGTATTGACTTAGTCAATTTTGGAAAAAAGTCAGTGTTGGAAAGACTACATATACATATTCTCTATTGATTGGTTGCAGAATTTTTAGGTGATAAGTTACACCAAATATATTTGTCATTCAAAAATTCTATAACTTTACTACTTTTGTATGTGCTTGAAATAATCGGTTTTTGGCAGAGTTTAAAATAACTCATTATGATTTTAGATTTGCAAAATTCACCTTTAATATTGACACTGCTTAGTAACATTTTAGGCTACATATTTAGTTTATTTATGATTATTATATCTTCTTGTTAGATTGATATTTTTCATTATATAGTATTTCCTTAATTTTCAGTAATGTTTCTGCCTTTAATTTAATTTTACTTGACATTAACTTATTATATATAGACCAGCTTTATATCGGTCTACAAATATCTGGAATATCTTTTTGCATATATTTATTTTCTGTGTAGACTTATTATGTGCCACTTTTAATAGCATATAGCTATATACATATATGTATATATGTATAAGTAATGTGATCTCTGTGTTTTATTAGATGAGATTATTCCATTTACATTTATTATTACTGATATTGTAGACTAATTTCTTCCATCTTATTTTATTTTCAATTATATTTAAAATTTGTTACTTTTGTTTCTCTGTTTACCTTTTTCTTCTTTACTAAATCTTTTTGTGATATTTAATGGTTTGATACATTTAAGAAACCTTTTCTTTATCCTGGTCTTTCTCTTTTCAAGTAAAATATTTTTAGTCTTTAATGGGTAACTTTACATTTTAAACTTTCATATTTAGCTAGAAAGTTTTCTAAAAAATCTATAGTCAGCATTTATATCTTCTGCCTTAATATGACAATATTTATTTGTCCTTTAGCTACCTACTTTACCATGTCCCCTCTAGATCTTATTATTTTCCTTTATTTGTAGGCTTTAACTTATTTAAAAATGTATTAATTTATAATTTTTAGTTTATTAAATTTATCAATATATTTTGTCATTATCTGTGTTCCCCAATGTGTAATTTAACTTTTGCTTTCCTTGTGTGTTTACTTCTCTTCATACTTATTTTTTTTTCTTTTTGCTGAACCATAGCCAAATATAATACCTTAATTCAGTAATGGTTAGAAGGGGAGTAAGAATAAAGACTCTTAGTTTTTGTATTTCTGAAGGTATCTTTGTTTTGTCTTTACAATTAAAAGTATACCTGAAACCTGTTTTCAATATACATGTGTTCAAGCTCCTAAAATCATTCTTCATATATTTTAATGATTTCTGATTTTTTTTTTAAAGTAGGCTCCACACCCACTGTGGAACCCAATGTGGGCCTGAACTCATAACCCTAAGTTCAAGGCCTAAGATGAGATCAAGAGTTGGATGCTTAACCAATTGAGCCACCCAGGTGCCCCACAGCTTTTAATATTTTAAGTCTCCTTATCTTTTTATTGTGCATTCTTCAGTACAGTCTAAATTCTTCAGTATAATCTACAATTTTACTAATTCTCTCTTTGATTGTATTCAATATATAATTCACTCCATTTGAGATTAAAACACATTTTTTTTTTCATTCTTTAAGAGGTGCCTAATTCATCTTGTTCCAAAGTTGTCCATTTTAGTCAGACTGTTTGTAATACTGTTTTATCTGGAAGTCACGTTGATTTTTTTGTTATCTTTCTTTTTCACTAATAATCTTCTCATGTTTTGCGATTGTTTTGCAGACTCTTTTTTAACAAAAGTCTTTTTTAATAGTTT
>PITA01025819.1:0-23714 GCA_004023965.1 Spilogale gracilis
ATCTGTATCTTTGGGGTAAATGCCCAGTAGTGCAATTGCAGGGTCATAGGGTAGCTCTATTTTTAATTTTTTAAGGAATCTCCACACTGTTTTCCAAAGCGGCTGCACCAGTTTACATTCCCACCAACAGTGTAAGAGGGTTCCCCTTTCTCCACAGCCTCTCCAACACTTGTTGTTTCCTGACTTGTTAATTTTGGCCTTCTGCCATTTTATATGTTTGATGTTTGAAAAAGTTGACCACATAAAGTTTATGGCCCATACAGTTCAAACCTTTTCTCTGCTACCCTGTCATATGTCCTTCGGGTCACCACATTGCTGAGTTGCCACAGTGGGTTGGAAGGAGTATTTCCAGAAGTATTTCCATACTGGGATGACCAGCAGTAACTTGCCTGTGTTCAAAAGAAACTGCAATCGACATAAGTATAACCCTCTAAACCAATATTAAATGTATCGCCAATTCAACATCCCCTTAACCAGAGTCATTTGCATACCCTATACTAACGAGGTCCGCAAATCTACCTGGCGCTCTAACCACCTGGGCATTCCCAGGACATAGCACCAGCCTTCTTCGATCTTTTTTTTTCTTTAACCTGGGCTTTAAAAATCTTGCAGGTTCACTATGGAAAACAGTTTGGCCTTTTCTCAAAAAACTAAACATTGAGTTACCCTATGAGCCAGCCATCCCACACCTGGGTTTATAGACCTAAAGGACTTGAAAGTGGAAACTTGAACAGATACTTGTATATTGCAGTATTATTCACAATAGCCCAAAGGCAGAAGCAAGCTAATGTCAGTCAGCAAATGAATGGGTAAGCACAACGCTGTGTGTGTGAACCATCAGGTAGGTACTATGCCGCCATGGAAGGGAGCCAAGTTCTGGCCCGCGCTACACCCAGGGATAGACTCAAAAACCATCATGCTCAGTGAAATAAGCCAGGCAGAGGAGGACAGGTATTTTACGATTCCACGTACATGGAATATTTAGAATTGGCAAATTTATAGCAACAGAAGACAGATTAGAGGCGGCCAGGATCTGGGGGAAAGGGGAGTGGGGAATTATTGCTTCATGGGGAAATTAATTACTTAAATCACCCATTTGAGATGACAAAAGGGTTTTGGAAATAATGGTGATGAGTGCACAACTTTGTGAATGTTATTGATGCCACTGAATCATATACTTAAAAGTTACTAGAATGGTAAATTTAGATGGTGTATATTTTGCCATAAAAGCATACCACAGAGGCAAGGTAATATCTAAGCATCTAAAATAAATTTGTTCAGATCAGGTTATTCATGCATAAAAGATATCTGACATGAAACTATCTATCTGAAATGATTGCGATCTGGAATAAGGATTTTGTAGCATTCACATCTCTTGCAGGTTAATTACCAAGCCAATGAAAAATTGATGTGACCCCAGCAACCCTCCCTACACCTGCCGACAATCAGCTGGGGATAAATTCAGAGTCAGCAGCCACGCAGGTTTCCCCCGGGGTGGGTGGTGTGGGTTGTGTTACCACGATGGCCTTCTAAAAAAAGAAAAACGTACTTGGTGGCGATTGGCCTGGGCTAATTTCTTTCAGACCCGGAAATCCCTAAAGTCTGTTTGGGCGGCCTCCTTGGCTAGCCCGCATAGCCAGTGACAGCCAGGGAACGAATGTCCCGAAGGTTTCATCCAGAGCATAAAAGCATCAACTAGGGGCGCCTGGGTGGCTCAGTTGGTTGAGCGACTGCCTTCGGCTCGGGTCATGATCCCGGAGACACGGGATCGAGTCCCACATCGGGCTCCCTGCTCAGCGGGAGGCCTGCTTCTCCCTCTCTCACTCCCCCTGCTTGTGTTCCCTCTCTGGCTGTGTTTCTCTCTGTCAAATAAATAGAATCTAAAAAAAAAAAAAAAAAAAAAAAAAGCATCAACTAAAGGAGGATCCTTAAGTGAACAGGAGGAAAAGGTGTTACTGAGCGTTGGAAGTCCTCTCTCCACATGGCTCTGCCATTCCTGCCCCCTCTCCCCAACACGGGCTCTGTTACCTCTCAGCTAGTTTTACCCAGGATTTATTCAAGACCTGTACTAGGTAGGCCGAGTAATGCTTGACACTGCGACTGACTCCGGAACGGTTTGGTCCAATTTATATATTCCACTGAGGCAAGATCAGATGTGGCTGTTACTGCTCAGCAAGTGGCCCTGCCCTCCCTTGGCTCCGCCAGCTCCTAGCGCTTTGGAGCTGTCTGCTGCACTCTGCTGCACCGCCCGCGAACCACAGTAAGTAAGGGAGAGAAAGGGCGGAGCACGGCTGAGGTGGGCTTTTATGGGCAGGTCTGGACGTGCTCACGTCCCTTCCGCCTACACTCCACTGGCCAGAACTCAGTCCAATGGCCCCGCCTGGGGTTGATGAGTGCATCAGACTGTGTGTGTCCCAGGGACTTCATAAGCCATGTGATCAGATGCCTCTTCTCATCACCTCTACTATTTTATCTCCATTTCAGCATAAGACAAGGATAGTCTTCCAGCGGGAGGAAATAGAAACACAGAAACTTTGAACTCAAGGCTCCGGCCTGGATAAAGAAGCATGGCCTCGTGGCCGCACCCAGCAGCAAGCCCTTCCACCCTCCCAGCTGGATGCGTGGGTACCTTCCCTCTTGACCTGCCCTGAGCTCCGGGGCAGAGTGGGACAGCCACTTCTCAGAGGGAGACCCACTTGAAACATCTGGGCTCCAGATGCTGCTGGCGTCTTTAATGGCTCTGAGTGCAGTGGAAGGTATTGGTCTTAAGCCCTAAAATCCTGCGAGGTCTGCTTTTTGTCTCTGAGAGATCTTCTCTCCCCTTTTGCACTCTGAGGGCTGAATTCAATGGAGCCAGCCTCCTTTGACAGCTAACAGGGAATTCTCAGTGGAGGACAGTTGATTTTGGAACAATTCCTGCTGTCAGTCCTGTAAAGCCTAGGTTTCCTGACCTAGAGGGCAGGATGACAAACCCATCTGCTCTGGCTGTTAGTCACTGGAGGGGCTTAACTGGAAAAAGTTTGTCTAAAGTTAAGCTGAGATGGTGCAAGAAAAGGAGGCATTTATGTGCCTGCCCTCTTTCTTGTGACTCTGTTCATGGGCCCAAGCCGTGCAGGGGTATCAAGACACAGTCAGCAAGAAATACTTTTTGCCGGCTCTGTGCAGACCTCCAGCCATTCATCTGTCTTGGCATTTTATTTCTTCTGGAAGTGATAATAGCAATGAGCTTTGTTTCGACTATGTGATCTCTTAATCCATATTGAAGGGCGCTATTAAGAGCTGGGTAGCTTCATAAATGGTCAGCTCATTCTGGTTTTTCAGGGACAATGAAAGTGCATTGGGTGAAACTTTAGCATTCCAAGGTGGAGTACCACACTCTTGAACCTTCTTCCCAACATGTCCTTTAGTCACACGGAGCCCTGAGCTGGGCAGATTGTGTGCTGCCCCCAGCAAGAGTTGTTGTTTTTTAAATGTTTATACATAGCTCCCTTACTAAATATGCTTTACAAATAACTTTGAGAAAAGTACATATTTGTTATTCTAACAAAGTATATAAGAGCAGTGAGGCTCAAAACTACATTTGCTGTACAATTAGGGAATAGAGCTCTCATGTGCTCAGGTGAGAAGGATAAGAAGATTAAGAAGATATGTGTTCTGTTTTTTTCTATCACTGTTTCTGAACATTTGCCTATTCAGGGTTGCTTCCTGTGTACCACAGTGGAGAAGGAAAGGATGTGCTTTTAGGGGGTACTTTCAGATGCAAAGAATGGTATAGGTGACCAAAAGTAAAGTTTACTTCCTCACATAGCCAGACATCCTAGAGGTAGAGTGGTGCTAAGGTTCATTAATTTGGTGACACAAATCTGCTCCGCAGTCCTCAGGTGCACCCCCTTGTAGCCACAAGATGGCTGCTGCAGTTCCAGGCATTACACCCTCGCACAAGTGTGGTCAAATGCTGCAATATCTTCTTTGAAGAGAGAAAGACCTTTCTTAGAATTCCCAGCAGACTTCACTTGTCTCTCACTGGCCTTTAGGGAATCAGTTCTTATGCTTAATATAATCATTGGCAAAGGGGAATGGAATAATCAAAATTGATTCAGTCCAACGTTACTCAGAGTTCAGCATGCGTCAGAATCTCCTCGGGGGCCTTGCAGAAATACAGATTGCTGTTTTCCACCACTAGAGTTTCTGATTTAATATATTGGGAACAGAGCCTAATGAACTGCATTTCAAATAAGTTGTCACATTGTTCTCCTGTTGGTCATCTGGGGATCACACTTTGAGGACTACTGGTTTCTATAGATCTTAATTTGTTTTCTGGGGCTGGGGAAAAGTCACCTTCTCTGAATGGAGTAGAGTTGGAAGTGAATAGGGGAAAACCTCAGGACAAAGTCAGCAGAAGAAAGCGTGTTAGGGAGGTATCCAGCTTCCACCACATTTTCCTGTGTGTGTTTCTCTGTTTTCTGAATACATACTTAGACACTTTTGGCTTTGGGGAGGGGGGGAACTATTGCAGTTCAGATGATTTTACCAAAATATTTTGATTAATTCCCATGACAGTTCTCTTTCCTTTGAGAAAAACAGAAATTCTAAGTCCATCAATGTGCGTTGCTTAAATTATGTAGAACTTACATTTCCCCCCCCCCCCAGTCTCTATTACCTTTTGCCCTTCCCTGTAAACCATTATCAGTCTTCGTGTTTGTTCAGTCATCCAAGTTATTAGATCCATCTCGGGTTCCTCACAAGCTTCCTTAGCTCTTAGCAACCTCTGTCAGTAGCAAATTTTTCCACACTGCCATTCCCTTCATCCTCTAGGTCATTAACAAGGATATTGAGCTAAATCGCTGGAACTATTAACTTGAACTTCAGGCATTAACAGCATCTGCAAAGACTTACCAAGGGTGGCGGCAGCTTTGGAGCAGTGAATTGGCTCATATTTGATTCCTTTCTTTCCTTCCTGTGCAGTTTGCTCTTTAGAGTTTATATATATATATATATATATATATATAAATGTTTATATGTATGAACTTCCGTAGCATATATAACCCATATACACATATCTATGTATATATTTTTATATATGCCTATATAGTATAAAAGATAAAATTGGAATGTCCTATTGGAAAGTAGGTTTACATGGCTTACCATGGAAAAATTTGGAGATGTGGAATTTAGAGATTTGTTTTGAGAGACACCCTTCAATTCTGTACCCAAAGAGCTAGCTACTTGCTATCAGATTCCACCACCGGAGAGCCATCCTTTGGAGTGAAAAAGCAACTCTTTTAGAATGAAACTATCTTTTGAAAAGTGAAGGGAATTAGCCCTAGTCATAGAGACCCACCCACATTTGACTTCATTAAGTAATTCTCATTCCTCCCAACTATGGTCTACACATTGAAGGGGTGGAAGGATAGAAGCAAGGGATGGGTTAACTTGGGACTTTGGGGATGTGAATGTCCCTAGGAGGAAATCTCCAGCAGGTCTTGGGTAGGTAAGGGGGCGGTTGTGGGAACTGCGTGTGGGAGTTGAAAAGACTTCTGAAGTTCGCACATCTTACCCACTTTGATCCAAGACAGCTGTTCAGTAACATGACATACATATTAATACAGATTAATAACAATTCCTGATGGTTTTCTTATTATTAGCTTTCTTCCAAGGAAGGAACATAATACTTGAACCCAGGGCCAGCTTTTTCTTTCTCGCCTGTGGGCCAAAACATGTTGATGGCAGCATGTTTGTAAAGCCTCACCATAGTCCTATCTCCACCACAGGGCAACTGCACAGGGAAGTAATAAGAGAAAGAAACTAAGGTATGAAGAATTTCAGGTGACTCACCAAAGGACCCGGAGCTAATGGCAGAGCCGAGGTTCTTGTGGTCAGTACTGTTTCTATCATATAGTGTCATCTGCAGGGTCAGGGCTGCTGTGGATGGTTGTGCTGACTGCGCACTGCACAAAGGCACCCGGCCGATGGGTGGTAAGGCGTCAGGAGTCAAGGAGTCCTTTTTTTGTAAGAAGCATGAAAGTTCCCATGTACTAGTAGAAGCCTTGCTTAGTATTCATTATAATTTTCCTGCAAATGAGGTAAGCCTTAAAGACCTGAATTTTCAAGTATGTATTTGAGTTATTTATATAAATTTTGTGCCTAGTTCTAGTTATAAGAATGTTTGGCTTTCTCAGCATCTTCCTGAGCGGTCTTGCTGTCTCAAGTCTCGCCTCCCGTAACCCCAGGGTCCACCACCACACTGCATCGTCAAGGCTTGCTCTGCTTTTTAACAACCCTATTGAGATATGATGAATAAATAATAGGCTCAATACGTTTAAAGTGTTCAATTTGACAAATGTTGAAATATGTGCGTAGCCATGAAGCCGTCACCACAAAGTGATCAACCTGTCCACCACCTCCAAAACGTTCCTTGTGTCCCTTTATAATCACTCCTTCATCCCTTCCTCTCACTCATCTCCAAGAACCACTGATCTGCTTTCTGTCACTATAGATCAGTTTACATTTTTGAGAGTTCTATGTAAATCCAATCATACAGTGTGTGCTGTTTTTTGTTTGGCTTCTTTCACCAGCATATTTATTTTGAGTTTTTATACATGTGATAGTATGTATCAATACATTATTCTTTTTTTTTTTCTGTCGCTTACATTATTCTTTTCTTTGTCGCTGAGTAGTAGTCCACTGTATGGACTTGCCACAATGTGTTTATCCATTCACCTGATGATGAACACCAGGGTTGTTGTCAGTGTTATTTTGTTTTCTTTCTTGTTTTCTTTCCTTTTCCTCCCTCCCTCCTTTCCTCCTTCCCTCCCTCCCTCCCTCCCTCTTTCTTTCCCCCCTCTCTCTCTTCTTCCTTTCCTTTCCTTTCCTTTCCTTTCCTTTCCTTTCCTTTCCTTTCCTTTCCTTTCCTTTCCTTTCCCTTTTCTTCTCTCTCCCTTTCCTTCTTTCTTTTCTTCCTTCCTCCCTCCCTTCCTCTCTCTTTCTTTCTCACCAATACAAAGAAGACGGCCGTCAATATATGTATACAAGTCTTGGTATGGACGTCCGCATTTATTTCGCCTGAGTAAATATCTAGAAGTGGAATGGCTGGATAATATGGTAAGTGTATATTTAACTACTTAAGGAAGTTCCAAACTGTTTCCCCGAATAATCGTACCACTCAATGTTCCCACCAGCAGCGTGTCAACATGCAGTTCTTTGATGTCCAGACCAACACTTATGTGGGCAGACTTTTCAACTTTAGACATTCTGAGAGATATACACTAGTATCTCATTGTGGGTTTAATGTGAATTTCCCTAATGAAAAATGATGTTGCGTATTTTTTAATGTGTTTATTTGCTCTTTGTATATCTTCTTCATTCAACTCTTTTGCTCACTTAGAATTGTTTGTTTCCTTATTACTAGAGTTTGGGGAGTTATTAACATATTGTGGATACTAGTTCTTTACCAGATACATAATTCATGAACATTTTCTTCTACTCTGTGGGTTATCTTTTCATTTTTTTTAACAATGCTCCTTAAAAAACCAGTTCTTAACTTTGATGTAGTTCAGTTTTTTATGGGTGTGTATTATTCTTTTGATGTTGAGTGTAAGAAGCCTTTGCTTAGCTTGAGGCTACAAAGATTTTCTCTTATGTTTTCTTCTAGAAATTTCATGATTTTAGTTTTATATTTAGATTTCTGCTTCATTTTGACTTATTTTTTTTGCCCATAGTATAAAGGTGGAACAGACTTATTTTTTTGCATCTGGATAGCTGACAGTTACATCTCCCAGCTTTGAAAACACCAGACTTTCTTCCCTGAATTATCTTTACACCTGTGTAAAAAAAAAAAATCAATTAACTATACTGGTGTGAGTCTATTCTGGACTCTCCATTTTTTTCTATTGATCATAGTCTATCTTGACACCAATATCATTTTATCTTAATTACTCCATTCTGTTCCATTGATCTATTTATCTACCTTGAGTCAATATTACAATATCATAATTACTGAGGCTTAAAATAAATATCAAAGTAAGGTAATGTAGACACTTGGTTCCTATTTTTCAAAGTTATTTTGGTTTTCCTAGGTCCTATACATTTCCCCATGAATTTTACAATTGGCTTGTCATTTTCTATAAAAAAATAAATCTGCAAAATGAATTTTGATTGAAAATGCATTTTCTTTCTTTGTTAAGGAACAATTTGATCTATATTGAGTCAGATCCGTGACATCAGTCAATCACCCCATTTATTTTGGCCTCTTGTTTCTCTCAGCAACATTTTGTAGTTTTAAGTGTACAGATCTTATTCTTTGCCAGATTTATTCTTAAATATTTTACATTTTCATGCTACTGTAGAAGGAATTTTTAAAAACTTCAATAGCTAATTATTCATGGGTAGTATATAGAAATCACCGATTTTTGTATATTGATCATGTATCCTATTATCCTTTGCATAGTTCTGGAGTCTTTCTCCATCTAGTTTTCTCCTCTCCTGCTAACTGTAGCCACCTTGGCCTCCTCAGACTGCCTCTATGTCTCCTCAACTCAGGGAGACCACCAGGATCTCCATCGCTTACCTTCTCCTCCCTCTGTTTGGAAATTCTGCTGTGGGGCTAGGTGATTGTAGGGTTCACCTTGTCATCTCAAGGATCACTCTCCTTTCCTGACTGATGTTTGCTGTCTTTCAAACTCCTGTTTCATATACAGTATCTTTGTTTTCAGTTACTTCAGGCAGGTGGGTAAATTCAGTCCTTCTTAGTCCATTTTGGCCACCCTATTGTAAGACCTTTGTCTTGAATTAAAACATACCAAGTTCTGGTGCCTCTCCTTCAGGCCTTCTTCTCTGCTTAATTTAGCAATTAATTGAAGAAGGCAGCCAGAGTTTGAGGTTAAGAGCATAAATACTGAGGTTATACAGGCTGAAGTTTGATACTATTTCATTCTCGTGGTTTGGCTTTGAGCAAGTTACTACCCTCCCAGAGTCTCAGGTTCCTCACTTATAATTGGGGAAAATAATAACGGTCGTTGATTTTATGGCAACATAGCTAGGCTATGGTGCTCAGTTGTTTGGTCAAAACTAGTCTAGATGTTGCTGTGATGATATTTTGTAAATAGGATTAGTATTTGCAATCAGTTGACTTTAAAGAGAGATTACCCTTCATAATGTGGGTGGGCCTCATCTAATCAGTTGTAGCAAAAGTGGAGGTTTCTGCAAGAAGAAGGAATTCTGCCTCAAGACTCTAACATAGAAATCCTGGATTTTTATCCTTCCCTATGGGTTTTGGACTCAGGACTGCAACTGCAGCTCTCACCTGAGATCCCACACTATCAGCCTACCCCATAAATTCTGGACTTGCCAGTCTCCACAATCACATGAGCCAGTTCCTTCAATAAATCTCTCCAAGCAGGGCATTGTTATGATCAGTTCTTCTGTGTACTTTCAGTCTCTTTCCTGTATACCCCCTGCCATGCATTTATTTTAAAAATAAATGTAGGGCACCTGGGTGGCTCAGTGGGTTAAAGCCTCTGCCTTCAGCTCAGGTCATGATCTCAGGGTCCTGGGATCGAGGCCCACATCTGCTCAGCAGGGAGCCTGCTTCCTCCTCTCTCTCTGCCTGCCTCTCTGCCTACTTGTGATTTCTCTGTCACATAAATAAAATCTTTTAAAAGAATAAAAAATTAAAAACATAGAAATAAATGTTGCAGACAAGTTAGATGTGTGGGATTTCCTTTTCTCATTTATAGGAGTTTATCTTCCATAAGCTGGAATGTACCAGGAAATCTATTAAAATGAAATAAATCTCTGAAAGTTTATCCATTTAGCTATTAAACCAATGCACATATACAGGTGCAACAGTGGAGGCTGATGGGGCGAGTGACAGATCCTGTTTTCCTACAAACTTCAGGTTTTCACACTTCCTTTCTTTACAGAGCTGCCCAGAAAGTCCTTTCCCCTCACTCCACCTTCTCCCACCACAGAAGTGGCCACTGGGGCTAATGAAGAACCTGGGGGTTATGGCCAGGAAAGCAGAGTTGGGGGAACCCACAGCAGCGGCAGAGTGAGGTTGGACTCATAAGGAAGCAGAGATCAGACTCTACAGTTTTACACTGAACAATCCAGGGTAATCGATGTTTCAGCCTGACTTCCCCTCCATCCAGCAAGATGTTAAAAGCTTCGATCTACTCTGGCACCTAGAGAATTAACAGAGTGGGAGAGGAATCTTGCAAACTATAAGAACATCCTTTTGCTAAAGATATTTGCATTTTTCTTCTCCTTCTAGTATTATTTATTCCATCAGCATAACATTAAAAACTGGTATTTCTGGCAACGTGTTTCACTATTAAGCATCTAAACAGAAATTATGAAGTGGGACGACTTTAGGCAGAAAATCTTCACCCTATTAACCTGTTTGCTCAGGTAGATGTATGTATGAATTCAGTTATAGAAATAGTAACTTAAATAATGGATGAGCTCTTACCATGTTCTGTAGACAAAGGGATTTAAGCAACAGGAGAGAAGGCAATAGTATTCGTTCCAGTAAACACATATAATTCACAACACAGGGAAATACATGGAGAATAATGATAGGAAAATATCAGATATTTAAATTCTCCAGTGTTCTTCTTTGCTTTGCCTTGGATTTCAGGAACTGAAATGTGTCTGCCAAAGCAGTTGGAGTTTTAAGTTCTATGGTATACTGACGTGACTATTTTAGTCACATAAAATTTGAAATTTCTTGCTTTAGAAAAAGACTAGACAATGAAAATAAGAAAAGAACCACTCCTATAATCCAAGGATGAATTTTAAAATCATGCTTGATTTATTCATTTAACCTTCATGATTTGATTCATGCTATGAACCTGGCACAAACACTAAATGAGCCATTTTAGAATAAATTTAAGATTGAAATCTTTGGTAGAGAGGCAATGATACTGTATATAATTTCATCAGAAATCTCATTTCTCCAAAACTTCTGACTTTCTTTTTGGTTTTACTGGCCTTTTCTTGCCAGTTTTTAGTCTCCATAGTTGAGTCATCATGAGTAAAAAAGAAAGTCAACACTCCTGCAAAACCGTATAAGACAAGATTAGATTAATTTTGAAATTAAAGATGCTCCAGGAAACAGTCAAGTTAACACACCTGGTATAATACATACTTGGGGGGCACCTGGGTGGCTCAGTCGTTAAGCATCTGCCTTTGGCTCAGGTCATGATCCTGGAGACCCGGAATCGAGTCCCACATTGGGCTCCCTGCTCGACAGGAAGCCTGCTTCTCCCTCTCTCACTCCCCCTGCTTGTGTTCCCTCTCTAGCTGTGTTTCTCTCTGTCAAATAAATAAATGAAATCTTTAAAAAAAATACTTGGACCACTTTCATATTTAAAGAAAAATATATTCCACTGAGTATTAACACTAAACAACATTACCTAGAAATCCATTAATAGTTTTGCTGCTTATTGGAAAATGGGGACTTTACTATTCCCACCACAGTAAAGCATCATATGAAAATGTCTTTAATTCTCAAAAACGAGCCCTGAACTCATCCTAAATTAATGCCCACCCCGAATCAGTGGAATACGCCATGAAATGAAAATACGAAAATGTCAAAAGTCTGTACAGGGACATTATAAAGTACATAGACATTAAATCATCGAGTACAAGATGGATTTCTAAATGGAAGATTCTCTAAAGAGGACAAAAGATTTATTTGAAGGGCCAGTGGATCATGGGACACATAGCGGTTTGTAATACGTTCAATAAATTGTTATGTTCTCACTTCAGGGAGTCTGAACTCTCTAATTTCCTCCAAACTGACTTTCGGTGGTTCAACAAAACCAGATATTGTACTGCACTAAGATATAACCTAATAAATAGTGATAAAGACTTTGGTTCCCCCCCTCCTCCCTGTGAAACTTCTCTGGAATTTCCTGCCTTTTTTTTAATGCAAGAGATTTCTTTTTCTTTTTTTCTTTTTTTTTCGTAGCTCTTCTAAGGCTGATTGGTTTTTTTCATTTTTTTGAACATGTATTTTTCTTTAAAAATATCAGATTAAAAAATTTTCAGCCTTACATTGTCTCATAAAGATTATGCTCTGATTAAAACCAGACCCAGATTGTAGAGCTGCTTTCATTTTTTTCTGAAATGCAAACAAGAGAAATTTCAATGAAAACATTCCGTTTCCCACCAGAGACGCTGGCAATGGTAATGCAGATATTAATGCTATCTGCAAATATGCATCCAACACGCAGGGCCTGCAGGGAAGAATTTTAAAAGCTTAGCCTAAGATTTTCCTATTAAGGATGGAATGTAGTATCTTTTGATTCCTTAGATCCCTAATTTTGAGGAAAGGCACCTTTTCAAATGATCAGGGTAATGAGCTGGGGCTGCCAACATGTATCTAGTTAAATAATGAGCTCACCTGTTTCCCTTTCTCAGTCCTTCTTAAAAGTGGGGAGGTTGGGGCGCCTGGGTGGCTCACTTGGCCGAGCGTTCCCCCTCTTGGTTGGGGCTCAGGTCACGATCTCGGTGGTGAGACCGAGTCCCGCGGTGGGCTCTACATTCAGCAGGGAGTCTGCTTGAAGATTCTCTCCCTCTGCCCCTTCCCCCACTTGCACTCTCTCTCTAAAATAAATGTTTTTAAAAAATGGGGAGCTAGCACTCAAAGATGCCTGAGAAAGATGTTCACTGCATTGTTTATAATAGCCACCAACTGCACACAGCCCGACTGCCCATCAAGAGGGGACTGATAGATAAGCGGAGGTGGGGGAGGCACACTAGTGGAGGGGCTTAGAGCAGAAGCCCTGGGGACCAGATGTCCTGTAATGGATTCCAGGGCCAGTGCTTACTACTTCATGTGATCTTGGCCAAACTACTTAAACCTTAGTTTTCTCATCTGAAAAACAGGGATAATAACAGTAGCTAATTCTTAAGGTTTAACTAAATTGTGAGAAAATGGTTGCTCGTATCCCTAGAGCCTACAGCAGTGACTGATGTCACTGTTCAATAGATATTTGGCTCATTAAATACGTGTCAAATAAATAGAAGGGTTGCCAGAGTGCCTATCAAATAGTTGGCACTCAGCAGGTGGTTATTGTTTTAGTATATCCATACAAACAATGAGATATTAGGCAATCATTTTAAGACTTTGTGTATCAATATGTAAAAATAAATTTAAAAAATTTTAAGACCAGATATACATTTTAAAAAGTATAAGGGGCAACAAATTTTATAATGGGTGGCTGGGTTATGGAAAAAACAAAAATTAAAAAAAATACATGAACTCAGGAAAAAGAAGACAATTGCTAAAATGTAGAGATAGGTACGTGTGTATTTTTATGTATATACACTCGTGCACACAAGACCATCTCTGGAAGCATCCACAGACACTGGTATGCTTATTTTCCTTTGACTACTTACATAGGGGGCAGGTTGGTTTTCTGGCAGCAGATTCTGAGCTAAGGCTAGTTCACAGGATGTTTATTACACTCTTATAGGGGAGGGGGAGGAAGCAGAATTGGGCAGAGGTAGAAGTTGATCTGTGACTGGTTCCCAACAAAAGCTCAGTCAACCCTCCAGGGAGCTCTGAAGCTGGGATGGCCCCTCAGGGCCCTCAGGATGCTCTAAGATGGCCTTCATACCCGCTATTGATCAGCCAGTGAATGCTGGCTGACCCTGGAAGAAGGTAGACCTCCACTTAGGTAGTATTCTTCAACTGAAGCAAACCCCAAAGACCGTTGACAGTCAGGGCCTTCTAGTACATTCCCAGAAGCTAAGGAAAAAGTCCTTCCTTCTTGAAGAAGGATCAGGTAAGCCCATGACGGTATCCATGACATTACTTGTTCCTTCAAAAAATTAATGACATGGCTGTCAAGAGTTTAATTTCCAGTTTCAGTTATTAACGGAACGGGTTAGCCCCACCATGGTGGGGAGGCAGTCTTTGTGCTGTGGGTCAAAGGGTGCTGTGAGCTCTCTGCTCCCACCTGCTCCCCCACCCCGCCATGCTTTTCCTACACCACCCTGCCAAAAAAATACGTGAAGTTTTAACACTTTGCAGAAGAAAGGTTTAGGCAGTGCTTCCTGGAGAAATTACTTTGTGCATAGTAACTGCCTTCACAGGTTACTTAATAATTGTTACCCATCAACAATTCAGGAGTGTAGGAATTGGCCAGGGTCAACTAGACATTGAAATTGTCCGGTTTTCCTAGTTTAGGCCTTCTAAATATGAGTAGGAGTTTAGGGCAAATCCTCTGGACAACCAAAGGGAAATGTATATAATATGGAGCAGAATGAGGTGTGTATACTCCAGATGAGACAGAAGACATCCACTAGCCCTTTCTTTATAGCAAAGATACTTGCTATGGAAAAGAAATATCACGTTTTTTATGTATATATCTTTTTTGTCTTTAGAAAAGGAAACACATGGAAGGAAGACTACCCAGTATTTAATATAGTCTTATATAGAGGATGTCTGATCAGAAACAGAAAAAAAGGGGGCTACTTTAGCCCTTTATAAGGTCTGTCTGAGAAAATAGTGTTCCCCACAACATGGATAACATACCAGTCCTAAACTGTGCATTGACCCAGGTGCCAGGCAAACAAAATTACATAAGCGTTTTTACAATTGTTTGGCAAATATTCATCCATTTGCCTTTGGTTAAAAGTGACATTGGTAGGACACAGTTCCAGAAACGTGGATTTTGGCAGGAGAACTAGCGTAAGCCCAAGAATCCAGACTGTCCCCAAGCCCTGCAAAGTGTTAAGAGGTAATTCCTCATTTGTTCTAGAGAGTTACAGTGACTTAGCCAACGAAGCATAGGTGGTTCCCTAACCAGAACTAGGATGGTCCCAGCTTCATCTTTTCCCTAACCAGTGCCTCTTTGGGTCCGCCCTGCTCCTGAAGGGAAAAATCTGCTGCCCATTCAGTTCAATTTGAGCAGATGGGAGAAAAGCAATGAATCCAGATTTGCAGCTCAAGTCACTGTTCGCTTGCAAAATATCCTGTGAGTTTTCTGGTGAGACTAATGGCCACGTTGCTTTATAGAGCTAAAGACAAAAGTTTATTGTCGGGATTGTTAGTGTCTGCATGTTGCTAGGAGAGCAAGTGCAATGGAATTTACCATGCAACACTAGCTTTATTTCCGCACTGCAACCCTGCCATGTGCAAAGGACGTTGCGTGTGTGCAAGGGGAGTGAGGCGAGGCATCACAAGGCCAAGACCAAAACACCACGTGAAAGGGCAAATCGCCTCTGGGACCTAGTTGGAGAACTGCAGCAGCAGCACCCCAGTCCTGACATCACCGCAGGGCTCTTTCAATCCTTGAAATGAAGCATCCATTATAAGTTATCCTGTTTTTCTTCTGTGCTCCCCAAAACTGCTTGTTTCTCCTTGACAACAGTTTTTCCAAACAGCGTAAAATGGCCCTGAAATATACATGAACACATTTATTTGGAAATAGCAAGCTGGCCCCGGGTTTGACTCACGGGTTTGGGGAACTATCACCGCGCGTGTGCGAGAGCCAGGCGGTAGCCCGAGCTTTCGGTTGATCAGTTGGGCCAACGCAAAGGGGGTCGTGGAGGTTGCCCATGAAGGGAACAGATGCTCGGCCTGTCAGGTGGGTGACAACGTGCTAACTGTGTGCTGAAATCAAGAGCTCAGAGTGTCTCTTCCAAGCACCAGAATTCCAACCGCCACGCACTTGCCTTTCTTATTTACATCTCGGAAAATATGCCTCCAAGTATAATGTGTGCATATACACACACATGTTTTCAGAGTGCGAGAAAACAGAAAGAATAGAGGGAGATTTGACTCACCAGCTAACAACTTTCAAATGTTTGAAAACTGCCACTGGAAAAGCAGGCGAGCTCTTGCCTAGAAAATATCACATATTTTAGTGTAAAAATACTCCTTCGCTTTTTCAGGGGGAGGGAAAGCTGTATTATAAAATCCCCCAAAGCGGACGGTGGTTGCTATATCTGGAGCCTTCCTGCTGGGCGAGAATGCGAGGCCCTTTCCCTGGGGGACACAGGCTAAAGGGCACGCCCTGTGCTCCCGCACCTGCTCACGATTTCTGAGCCCAGGCCAGATGAAGGGAAGGGCATGGGCTTTGTCAACACAAACCCTATCCCTGGGTGAAAGTGGCCACGAAGGATTCCGCAATTAGGGCAGTTAGAATTATGGGAACTCTTCGGCCTCAAATGCTGGGGGGTTGGAGGGGGTGGGAAGGCAGGTGGCCCTCAGGACTCAGGCCCACCCAGCTTGGTGGTGGAGAACAGCCCGCAGCCCTGCGCCCCGCCCCCTCGCCCCCCCTGCGGACTGTGCAGGGCTCTGGTTAACCCCGCGAGGGGTTGGGGGATGTCCCCAGCAGAACTCAGATCCTTGCTTCTTAGAACCTAGCCGCGGGGGCAGGGGATCCGCTGATAACCCCGGTTTTCACACTATGGTTATCACAGGGGACGTGTATTTGGTCGCCCAGATCAGGGAGAGAGGCTGGAGGGAGTTGTTCTTGGACTGGTGGACTCCAGGCCCCGCCCAGCTGTCCCAGGGCGCAGGGGATCAGTGTATGAATACACCTGCTCACCCGGCTGGAATCGAGGTTGGGAAGTTCTGGATCACGCCGCGGCCCCATCGCTATTGAGGAATGGAGGCTTCTGTCCCCCATTAAAGGAGTTGGGAGGACAAGAGCGTTTGTGAGTGGCCCTGAAGCCATGGCCCCAGGTCGTGTCATGCTCTTTAGGCTGCTATTTTGCGGCAGGACAAGGATTAAAGAAGAAAAACATAGTCCTGTGAATGCTTGGAAATATCAGGCGGGTGGCCCAAGTTGAAGAGGGCACCCTGAGTGCCTGCCCTATGCCAGGAAGAAGGAAAAGAATCCCCAGCGGTCTCAGCTGCTTAACTAAGCACTTTCTTCCTCTCTGCCCCAGGAGAGGACCCCAGAAAAAAACAATGATCTGCCTACATCCCAGAACTTGGGCTCAGGAAGAGACGGGTTGAAAGCTGCTGGAGCGACACCGTGTCTCTGCTGTGGTCCAGCGATGGCCTCCGCATCTCCCATCGCAGCTGGCCTCTGCTGGCCTCCAGGGAAGTAAGTCCCAGGAAGAGCTGCTGGGGTGTGAGGGGATTTGTTTTTGATAATGAGGAAGGGAAGGAATATTAGTGGGTATCTACAAAAGAAGAACACATCAAACATACTCTACGGAAGGTCTTTCATTTCTGCCAATATCGCCTAGCAAAGAGGAAGTAATTTCACTCACTCGCTGTAATTGTCCCCGTAACAACCACCAAAGAAATTAGGAGAGTTCATTTCTGTAGCCCAGAAATTCGGGAGCATGGTTCATTCATGCCTATTTTAGTGATTTCAAAGGGAGATGTTGCCAGACTGAAAGAAAATTCTCATTTCCAGGTTTTTATCACTGTGAAGATGCTTTTTTAGAAATTTTTTTGCATCTGTGGTCTTGACTGAGTCACCAAATAATGAACAGAGCCACTCATCGTGTCACAGCTGGAGACAGACAATCCCAAACTCACCAAAAGCTGAGTTTTCTGACCCAGTTCCTTGGGAACACGGTCTTTCTGGCTCAGTTCAAATGATTGTGACCATCAGATGACTTTTCTCACCTCCTATTTTGTCCTCATGTTTTCTAATAAAAACTCAGCTACTTCACGATTTCATGAGCCATAAGTCCACACCAGGGTTGGATTGCCACCAAACCAGTGGCCAGGAAAGATCCAGACCCACAAACTAGGACAGCAATTTCCACAGCTCCCAGAAGCCCGAGAGGCCGGCAGGGGCAGGGGGAGGACTGTGGCCTGGGGGAAGCAGAACTCAGGACACTCTGGCCTTGGGCAGGTCCTCCAGGCTTGGGACAGCCAGAGCCCGAGGCCAGGAAGTCAGAGAGCGGAGATTACAGCTGAGTAGGAAACACAGAGCCCTGAGCCAGGAGGCAGCCAGGAGGCCAGGGGAGCCCCCGGGGGTGCCCACAGATGAGCGGAGCAGGACACTGAGCCTGTCCCTGTCACACATCTCCCGGCAAGCCTGTGGCGGTTTGGAAGGTGCCATGCTGGTCCCCTTTGCTCTAAATGCGGCCCTTCTGTGGCCGTGCCCATAAGCACCCCTGTCCTCCCTTGACTGCAGACTTGCCTGTGTCCCGATGTGCAAGTCTAAGTGGCCAGGAATGAGGACAGAGCAAAAGAGCTGTACAGTTTGCAAAGTTTACCTGGTGTGAGTCAGGAAGGAGTATTCGGGTGGTGACAGGGAGGCGAGCAGTGGTAGAGGGCGGTAACCTTTGGGGGTGACTGGAAACAAACCACTGTATTGAGAGCAGGCAAGTGGGAATGAGGCTTTCAGAAGGAGGGGGGTGCGCCTGCTTGCAGCGGAAGGTAAGGCGCTGGGTGTCAGCCATCGCAGGAACTGGCCCTGGAGGCCCCCCGCGGCTCAGGCGGGGGGGCTGAGGTTCACCTGGACCTCATTCAAGGCACAGAGGTGAGGCTCACATTGAGAAAACCGGGCAAAAAGAGACAGAAACAGAGCAGGACATGCTAGCATTTGGATCTATCCATGAGACTCCAACAGGCCCCAGCCCCCCCTAAATCTGAGGACCCCGACATGTGTCAGCATGGTCGCGCCCTCAAGGAGCTGTGAGTGCTGGCGGGGAGAACGGAGAGAGACACACACTGTGTAGGACAGAGGAGCCAGGCCCCACAGGGCGTTAATGGGAATGTGAAGGTGGTGTATTTGGTGGGGCTGCTTACTTTCCACTTTTCTAAAGTCACCTCCTCTTAGGGCACCCCTCACTCCCTACATGGCTTTCTTGCTCCCCTTTTCACACTATCGTCTGGAAACACCTTGAATCCTTTGCCCCCAGCTCTGAGCCAGCTGACCCGGGGATAGCTACGTCCCCTGGCCTTGCCATCAGAACAGCTGACCAGCCAGCCTCTCCGTCTATGCTCTTCAGCCTGACCCAGCCACCGCAGCCCCTCAGCTTCCGGCAACACAGGTTATCCCTCCCAACACTTCCTCAGAGCCCCTACACACTGGCGAGAGGTGGGGCAAGACGCTCCCTCTCCTGCCTGAGGCCCGCACCTTAGCTTTCTCCCACAAAAGTTCTCTACTGGAAATTTTAATTCTTTTCTCGGCCTCTGGATCATCTTTTATAGTCTGGAGGTGGGTGGTTGGCTGAGGGTAGAAGACTGGTTTCCATACGCACTTTTGGCAAATCATACAGCTCTCTTTGGAAGGTTTCATCTATTGCTTTGGGGCCTCAGCTGAAAGGGAGAAGAAAATAGTTCTCATTTAGCATCCTGGGCAATTAACATAGTCCATCCCTCCTTCCCTGCCTGGGCACGGCACATACAGAAAATGAGAATATCTGCGTGGTACTGGAGGTGCTTCGGGTGTGACCAGCCGGGAGCTCGGGCTGCTCCAGGCCCCATTCCCACGCCTTCGGTCCCGCACAACGCAGTGCTGCTCACACTAGACCATGCCCCGGGCCCGGAGTGCTGGAGATGACCCTGATTCACGTGAGCTGTAGAGCTCCCTCCACCATAGTCATACCCTTGGTCTTCTTTCTCCTAGCATTATTGTAAAGAAGAACCCCCTCTGACCTCCTTTCCCTCACCTTCCCCTCGCCCGCTCCATTTTCTGCAGGGCAACCACAGTGATGATAAAATATCAAGCCCAGCTTTATACTTTCCCCCATCATTTTACAGCTCACTCAGTGAAACTGAGTGAGAACCTGCTGCCTGTGGGACTTCACCCCTGCCTCTCCCCTCCCACTTCCCCTCTCTGCTCCAGCTACACCGGCTTCCTGACTCTTCCTCAAACAGGCCAGCCACACTCCTACCCCAGGGCCTTTGCCTTTGCTCTTCCCACTTCTTGGAAAGCTTAGTTGTCAAATAGTCACACGTTTTTCTCCTTACTTCTTTAAGCATCAGATACGAGGACACCTGGGTGCCTCAGTCAATTAAGTGCTGGCTCTTGATTTCGGCTCAGGTCATGATCTCAGGGTCCTGGAATTGATCTCTGAGTAAAGCTCCCCGCTCAGGAGGGAGTCTGCTTGAGAATTCTCTCGCTCCCACCCTCTGTCCCTCTGCCTCCTTGCACACTCTCTCTGTCTCCAGAATAAACAAATAAATCTTTTAAAAACTTTTTGCAATAAAATCTATCCCCCTGTATTATTGACCGGGACCCAGGTATGTTAGTGTATCAGGAGGGAGATTCCAAGATGTGAATTTGCTAGGTCAATGAAACCCACATTTGCTCCATCTGTTATAATCTGGGGCTGTGGCTTTGGTCTCAGTATTAGATCCGCCTGGTGCCCCGCCCACTTCCCCCCAGCCTGCTTGGCGCCATTGCAGACTGTCCCGATTCCTTGCTGGGGGCTTCCTGCAACAACCAGAGATTGTTCTGCCCTTGGAGGAGCCATCAATGAATACCCCAGGGCAGACTTCAGTCACTGACCCCTAGGAGTTCACAGATGTACCCCTCAGCTCATTTGCTGTTGCTGGGTTAACTCTGGGGTGCGAGTCTGACCCTCGATCAAGACTGTCCCCTTGCCCCCAGTGGTGGCTTGACTGACAGCACATTTTTTTTTTTTAAGATTTTATTTATTTGACAGAGAGAAACAGAGCTAGAGAGGGAACACAAGCAGGGGGAGTGAGAGAGGGAGAAGCAGGTTTCCCACCGAGCAGGGAGTTCGGCACGGGGCTCCATCCTGGGGCTCTGGGATCATTTCTTGGTGGAAGTCCTTCGTTTCCAGTCTCATTTCCTCGATCCCTTACTCCTGTTTTTTAGGTTCACCTTCCAAATGAATCCTCGCAGTCAAATCCTGCCTCAGGGACTGCTTCTGGAGAGCCAAAGCTAAGACACTCTTGTTTCTTTCAGGGAAAAAAAAAAAGTTTCTTCTTTAAAGGTGATGCATGAACATGGTACATTTTTTAAACATAAAAGATAGAAAATGGAAAATAAACATCTATCATCTTCTTACCTTTAGTCTCTCTACCCAAAGGTAATGCCTGCTGAAGGTTTCCTTTGTTTCTTTCCAGAAAAAGATGTGATTATACAAACATATGTTCATACATATCCTTTTAGTCTTCCTAAATGGAGCAACTCTAAATACTGTGCCCTGGCACCTTTTTTCTACTTAATGATTTATCCTGGAGAGCATTTAAATTTGCACATACAGCTTTTTCATAGTTCAGTGGCCTTATGGGTGTGGCCATGTGGTAGGTTTCTAACCAGAACTCCTGTTAGAGAACATTCACTGTTTCTAGTCTTTGCAGTTATATCCACGCTGTGATAAACATTTTTGTATATATATCTTGGCTCTTTTTAAAAGTTGAATAAATTTGTAACAAAAAAAAGATAATTGATGTTTATGTGCATTTTAGCTTATTTTTCTTTTCCAGATATTGCTATTTTTCTCTCTTCCAATAGGTTGCATGGGTGTTCTGACAGTGTATGAATGCTCGTTTGCCCAAGTCTTCCCTAACACTGGGCTTATCAAACCCTTTAATATGTACTAATCTGTTAAGTGGAAAAGGTATTTGATTTCATCATGATTTCTTTCACGTATCGATGGTTCTTCTGTGTATTACCTGTTCATAGCCTTCACCCATTTTTCAGCTGGAGTCTTTATCTTCCTCCTATTGATTTGTATGCGTGCTTAGATAGAGTTTGGCTACTAATCTGTTAGGTATGGTTTCTATATTTTCTCTCATTCTATGATTTTCCTTGAACTATTTTATGATGAAATATTTCCTTATACGAAGCTCTTAAATTATTAAATCAAGTCAGTTCATTTTCTTTCATGGTTTCTGGATTTTTTTTTTTTAATCATTAGCCATTTCTTTTTTGTTTGTTTGTTTGTTTTTTTGTTTTTAAAGACTTTATTTATTTGACAGCGAGAAACACAGCGAGAGAGGGAACACAAGCAGGGGGAGTGAGAGAGGGAGAACCAGGCTTCCTGCCAAGCAGGGAGCCCGATGTGGGACTCGATCCCGGGTCTCCGGGATCATGACCTGAGCTGAAGGCAGTTGCTTAACCAACTGAGCCACCCAGGCGTCCCGTGTCATGCTTAAGAACCTATCCTGTCTCAAGTTTACAAAAATATCCATCTATATACCTCCTAGTTTTTTAATGGTTTTATTTTTATACCTAGATCATCAGTCGGTCAGGAGGTTTTTTTGGTTTTTGAAATCATGATCTTGAGATCAAGAGTTGCACACTCTACCAAGTGAGCCACCCAGGCACCTCTGGAGGTTATTTTTGTGAATGGTGTTTGTTGTTAAAAGAAACTATAGAAAAATGGGAGTGAAGCAAAGAAGACCAGTGCTTGGGTGGTGATATTGGGGAGTTCCCATTGACCGGAGCTGGCTAGGGGTCCTTCAGGGGGAGGGTGGACCTCAGTCTTCTCCTGGGGTTTTGCTAGTGGTATGCTGGAGATTTCCTGAGTACCGGATCACAAGAGCCAGTTTCTTACATGAAACCTAGTTATAAGCTAAATCCTGTAACATTATAAATAATATTTTTAAAGACAAAAATAATCAAAATTGGGGCACCTGGGTGGCTCAGTCAGTTAAGCCACTACTTTCAGCTCAGGTCATGATCCTGGAGTCCCACATTGGGTTCCCAGCTCCATGGGCAGTCTGCTTCTCCCTCTGACCTTCTCCCCTCTCATGCTCTCTCTCTCTCTCTCTCTCAATAAATTTTAAAAAATATTCAAAATTCATCACTTCCTGATTATTTTACTATGTTTTACTATTACCCACGATCCTGAGATTATTTAGTTCTACTGGATCTATATGGTAGAAATTGGTAGCTTGACTAGGCCATTGTTGAGTATTTACACCGTGGAAACTGGCAAATACTACAAGTCAGATCCTTCCCCCACCCCCTTGAGGAATCCAGTAGTTAAGCATCTATCAGCACACAACTGACTCTGCCCATATCTAGATCTGTTTATTCAGAGAAGAGGCTGACATGTTGGAGAAGAAATTCCAGCAGCACTTAGGAAGTCAGACTTGAAGACATCTCAATCAATCTCATCCAGTGCTGGCATTCTGTAATTCTGGAATACTCATCATCACTCTTTATGGCTATATTGCTAAGGGGAATTTTGCTCAGAAAAATCGGCTTATAGAGGACTTCTTCAGTCTCCACATTCCTAACCTGGATCTCATTTTGGTGTAATACCGTCCTTTGATGGGTCTTGCACAGGATTTTCCCTGTAATGTCTCAGATTTAGATTCCAATGTGACAACTCAGGGCAATGGATAGCATTACTTATCATCATTCATCTGTTTTCCATTTGATATTAAGTGTTGTTCTTCAAACATTGACTCCTCTAAATGCTATCAAAGTAGCCACAATTTACTGACTTTTTGCTTACTTCCTTCCATATGGCAGCTCATATTTTGTAGAAAGCAAAGCAAAGTTCGAGGACTGTGGGTCAGAAGATGAGTTTGGAATCTCACACCAACACTCGAAGAAATAGAAGTATTATTTATCCAGGTCTAAAGAAGGGCCTTCATTTTGCCCTCACAAATCATAAATCATTGCCCATTTAAAATCATTAAGATTTTAAAGAACATTTTAAAGATACATAAAATCACAAGAAAAGGATAATATTCAATAGATCTTATATAATCGTATAAGAATGTTCTCATTCAGAATATGAGAAAGTTACTTTTCTCTGCTTCAAGATTTTCTTTTAAAAATAGAGATCTCTTA
>PITA01025820.1:0-23697 GCA_004023965.1 Spilogale gracilis
TCCCGGAGACCCGGGATCGAGCCCCACATCGGGCTCCCTGCTCGGCGGGAAGCCTGCTTCTCCCTCTCTCACCCCCCCTGCTTGTGTTCCCTCTCTGACTGTATTTCTCTCTGTCAAATAAATAAAATCTTTAAAAAAAAAAAAAAAAAAAAAAACTGCATGATGAGATAAATCTATTCATAAAATTATAGTGCTCACTTTCAACTCCCTCTTCAAGGAGTAAATTGATATCACAGTATAAGTCCCTTGGCCCTGGACCATTCCCCTGAAATTCCACCAGCAAAAATACATATATTTGGCTTTGGTAGGTTTTTAAAAATTCTTTTGTTCTGAAAATGTTTTAAACTATGGAAAAATGCAAAGGATAG
This sequence comes from Spilogale gracilis, assembly GCA_004023965.1. NCBI lineage: Eukaryota > Metazoa > Chordata > Mammalia > Carnivora > Mephitidae > Spilogale > Spilogale gracilis. Next base: position 369 of record PITA01025820.1, read on the forward strand.
CATAATGAAAGAGTCTGTTCTTTACTAGTCCTGGTCATCATAACAGGCATTGCCTAAGTAATTAGGGATATATAGAGAGAATTCTGTCCATCGAATTTCCAGTCTTTAAGAACTACCTAATAAAATTATTCTAACAAGGATTGATACATATTCATCATTCATATGACAAAATCAAAAGTAGAAGAAAATCACGTCCCAGCTAATCAGTGTCGGAGGGCTGGTAGTGAGAGTCAACTGGAGACAGTGTCGGTTTATTACCTTACACATTCACAGTCTCGACTGTTCTGTACCAGACTTGGGATAAGACACAAGGATCAAAACCGAGAATACTCATATGTGGCAAGCCTCGCTAAGCTTTTGCTCTTCCATCGGACAGCCTGCAACCGCAGGGGCATGACGTCAGCTAGCAGTGGCCTATATCCGTTGCTACCAGTGGAAGAGGGTGTTGTGGGCATGCAAAAATCAAGGTGTGCATCACACCAGTAGGCCGTGCGTGGAGAGCACCTTGTGATAAGTATTGGACAAGTCTTTGTCAGGTTGTGCATGGGATGGTTTTATGACAGATAAAGAAAAGAGCACAAACTTCAGCCATTTATCTGTTCATGTAACAGGTATTCATTGTGTGTCTACACCTACAGTGTTCAACACAATAGATGTTCTTCCTTTCTCCTGAAGGTCCATATTCCAAATGGGGCACATGTAAGAGACAAGCAAAATAAATGGAAATCCTGTGTTGTAGTTGTTAATGAGTCAGAAAATCAGGTGCTATATTGTTACACGTGATAGGACAGAAAGGACCACCACATTGAAAGAATTCATGGGACACTAGGACACAGGATATCATGTTTTCTCATTTTATATTTAAACAGTACTTTCTACAGGGGCTCCGTGTGATCACTATGTATGTGCCTTCTCAAGAAACAACATCTCAACTGGGACCTAAAGATGAGTGCAGTTGGTCAGCAAAAGGTTCTGAGAAGGTTGATCAGGAGAGAAAGGTGGAGAGAAAGAGGGGTTGAAGTTATGTCTCAGGAAATACCAGAAGCTTTAGGTGATAGGAATGTAGAGAGAAAGATGAAATGACAGAAGATGGGACACAAACAGATGCCACAGCACATGGATTTGTTCTAGAACATATTAAGGGATTGGGGTTTATTCTAAAAGCGAGGGGAAACCATTGCAGGGATCTAAGCAGCAGTTCAGATGTTTTTGAAGTATAGAGTATGGATTTAGGTTCTGGAATGATCTAGGAGATCAATAATTTTCACGTAAGGTGAGGCGGGAAGCTAGAAGGAAGAACTAGAGGTCTCAGAACTGGAAGGTCGATGAGATGGAGATAGTGATAAAGCAAGGGTCAAAGATAAAGCTCAAGTTTCTCACTGCACAAATTGTGAATGGTGGCACCACTGCTATGCACCTGGGGAGGGAGACAGAGGGATGTGCTTTTGCTTCCACAGAATTTGAGGTTCTTATAAGTTGGGTACAGGCAGGTATCTAGCACTTAGAATTGTGAGTGTGGCTCTCAAGACAATGCTCTGCATTTGCCATATCTAGGAAGTTTTTTGGGGAATAACCAAGGGTGTCTAAGCAGCAAGATGCACCTCCAAAGTGGAAGACAGTGAGACTGAAAAAGATAATTTGATACAAGAATGGCTTGTCAAGAGCTGGGTCAGAATTTTGTTGTTAATATTTAAGATGAACTGCCCCTTCTAAGTTCAACATTGTTCCTGTATTTCCTGATTTCCTCATCACCAGCATAATAGTGAATGCTTCCAATGAGTGATATTCAAAAGAGATACAGAAGGCAGAAGAAAAAGACCTTATTTTATATTGCCAGCTATAAACAAGATCGTGGGTATTTCTGGGAAGGACCCGAGGTTTGGCCAGTGGCTTCAGGGTGGTGATGAGGCTAACATACTCTGGGATAAAGCAACTGATCTTTCGCTGCAGCTTCTCTGTGATTCCTGCACGTCCAGATTTCCTTTTGGTTTTGTTTGTGTTTGTTTTTGTTTTTAATTGAGTAGCGCCATGATCAAGCTTGCATTTAGTAAGAACTTACTGGTTGCAGGAAAATATGCAAGAATTGGGCAAAAGGAAATAATTACTCATGTCTGCTTTTAATACTTAGGTGCTGGTGAGTCATTTGATGAATCTGTTCGGAAGAGCGAGAACTGCGAATTGACAGAAAGTCCTGGGGCTGAGATGATTGTAGGTTAATTGCAACTTTAATGGAAGCTTCATGGGATGTAAAGCACATGTTTATCTGTGGAGCTCTCTGGTTTTCGAAAGCATGAGAAAACAACACAGATGACTGATAAAATCTGTAAGAACGTGATGATTTGGGGCAAGCATGTTACTACATCAATATGACAATATAAGGATGGGGATTTAAAAAGATGTTATATTTAAATATTTGGCATAAACCAGCAAAATGAAATTTTACAAGTATATGGCTTTTTTTTTTTTATCCCAAGTATGTATTTCTTTGCACAGCAGTTTGTTTTCTTAGATACTCTTCCCAATCCCAATCTGAACTCTCAGGAAATGCTTACTCTTCTCACTGCTTTTTCAATGGTCTTTAGGAGAAATATTCACTGATTTAACAGCATCCTTGTCCCATTACTTACCATTTCGAGATGCTGGGACACCCTCAATATGCTCTCTCATCTACTTCTTTTGTGTCCTCAGACAAGAGAGAATACTACAGCCTTAGTCTCAATATTGAAATGCAATTTAAGTGACACACGGTCAATAATTTGCATAATGTTCATCCCACTTTTTGGAACCTCTTCTAAGGAAGTACTTTAAAATGTGGGAGACAAGAACATATGCACGACTGAGTTTTCCAAAACAAGCTATATAAAAGAAAGAAATACTATAAACAACCCAAAAGAGCAAGAGCAGGAGAGAGTTAAAAAAAATGTATATAACAGATCCTCTGAAAGACATGTGCTTTCATTCAAAATGGTGGCTATGAAGAAATGCAGCACTGTGCAAATGTTTATGGTATAATAGTAATAGTTTTTAGAGAATACAGAGTTATATTTTTTCCTTAATTACATTACATAAAATTTAAATACATAGGAAAAATACTGGAAGGAAATACATATAGTTATTAACCCAGTTTTAGAATAGAATTGTGATGATTTTTAAATTTTATTTTATCTAAGCTATAAATATAATATTACATATACATGTACTTTTACTTTGATCTGTTTGTATTATAGTATTTTTCATATATGTTGTACGGTACAGCCTAAACAACACTACCCTACAGAGCTCTGTAGACAGAAATCCCCCTTCCATCACACTTTTCCTTCTGCGCTGTCTTACTCTTGGCTATTTTTTATGTACCTGCCAATTTTCACAGTGAAATCTGAATTTCTCTTGAGGGCAAAATTTAGGTTTTATTTTCTAAGGCCATACTTTTGCAGTGCTTTGCATAAAATATGCACTCCATAAATACTTGTTAAATAAATTATGTGTCAAAACCATACATTGATGTAAACATTTTGATTGAAAAATAGCTATCCTAAAAGAAACCTGAAGCATGTACTACATTTAAAATGCCAGCCAGTTTCGATTTCAGGTCAGTCTGCTTCAAATGAGAAAAAATTAAATCAATGAATCAATAAAGTAGAAAATGTGACCAATTCATGCTAGTATAATACAGTGGTCATTTGTTCTGTGTAGAACCAATCAGGTATTTTTACCATATCCTTAAGGAAATTTTTTTACTTTAAAATCTTAAAAGAAAATTTTCATCTAGAGACTAAGGAAGAAGAAAAATAATAAATATCTACGTGGTCATACATTGAACTACAAATTCATCTTGAGTTCCTTACGTATGACTTCGCAGACTATTCTGAAAATGTAGCCCAGACACATTTTTAAAAAATAAGCAGATATTTACAAAATGACAACAAATCTGTGTAGTTGTCTATGTAACAAAGATATATCACAGACTATTCGAATGATCAAATGAAATATTGGATGGATATCTAGCACATGTACCAGTCCACATAGGTGGAAACAGGTTTGCAGGAACATGTATATTTACGTATGTCTTGATAAATGTTCATACGGCCTTCACTTTCACTTTCCCTTCCCCTGGGACACACAATCTGAATTATACAAGTAGCATAAGAGCCCAATAGGCAAAACCACATTCCTCAGATCTGACTGTCATTAATCATTAGTGATCTTGGGTCAATAAGTATCTGACTTTGATAATATGAAAGATAGTATGTTTCTCCCAAAGACAACGGCATCTCTGAAGCAAAATAACCTCCCTTAAGAATACATAGACTACAAGATAGCATAGAGCAGATCAGATAATGAGCAATGTGGTAAAAGAGATCTGTTAATAATGTACAATGCGAAAACAAATGTATATTCACTTTTTAAAAACAGAATTAAAAAATTGTGGTAAATTCATCAAAGAGGAGATACTTAACTGGAATTTTCCCTTGATCTACCTCCTTGGGTCCTAGTGCATATTTTAGCAGTTCATCCTTCAAGAACTATCTGAGCAAATATCAACTTAAGATTAATATTTTAGTTTGTTTTACAATTGAAAAGTTAATTTTCTAGAACAGAATCCTATTAGGAACAAATTACACTAACTTACATAATGGGCTATATTCAGCTAGGAGACTTACAAATTACACTAACTTACATAATGGGCTATATTCAGCTAGGAGACTTACAAATTACACTAACTTACATAATGGGTTATATCCAGCTAGGAGACCTTTAGCTGATGTCAATTATGGACGTTAAAGCTCAAATAGGGACAACAAGCATCTTTAACTTCACAGGGTATGGAATATCGGTGTTTTGGAATCAGCAACTTGAGACTAAATTATACTATGGTTGTATGACCCACTACATATAACTCTGGCCTGTTTTACTTTTAGTGGGCATAATTTTTCTTGTGTTTAAAATAAGGTATCAGAATTGACAAGGTTCAAAACATATGGCTTGCCATATGTGAAATCATATACTTTTTAAAGATTTTATTTATTTATTTGGCACAGAGAGATACAGTAAGAGAGGGAACACAGCAGGGGGAGTGGAAGAGGGAGAAGTAGGCTCCTCGCTGAGCACGGAGCCCGATGTGGGGCTCAATCCCAGGACCCTGGAATCATGACCGGAGCCCAAGGCAGACGCTTAATGACTGAGCCACCCAGGGGCCCTGTTAAATCTTATTTTATAATAAAAATGTTGTGAATAATATTGTGGGGTTTATGTAAAACAGTTCTCCTTGGCAACAAAAACTTCTATTTGGGAAATTCAAAATACACCTAGAACATCTAAAGGAACAAACAGCTTAAAATAGGTGCTAATATGATGATTGAGCTCTTTTGAACGGCAAAGGTCAAAAACACACCAGCTACAGTAAATATGTGTGCTAGGTGGAGTTAAATAAGGGTGTAAAGATTTACAAAGACATATAAGAAAATCTCTCGGTCAGTTGAAACTGGGGCACTGCCCATTCACCCTCAGACTGCAAGGGCAGCTGTAATGAAGCATCTTCCCTCTGGCTGATTCTAGAGGTCAGTCTTCCTCACTCTCTGTCTCTGGCCCTCTCCCTGAATGGTCTTCCCCACTATGGAATGGCCAGCTCCTTTCTGTGACACTTTGTCCTGAAGGTGGGTCAGTTACAGGCAGGGTTTCAGTCCAAATGCACTCTCCCACTCGTTCTCCACCATTATTTCAAATCCCTCCCCATCTCAGGGCCACTCTACTTCAGCATCCTCTCCCATGGAGAGCAGGCCTGAAGGGTTAGTGTGGTCTTAACAGCTTGCTCCCTTGTTGGACTGTAACTTCAGAGCAGACCTATGACAAACTACTAGTAGGAGACCCACAGCTGGCTTCCACCCAGTCCCTGGTCCAATAAAGTAAGGCAGAGATCTTTAGCTCTTTCAGTCCACACACTGCCTTCAGTATACCCTCAGTATTTGCACAGTGTCCTGTTCCAAAATAAACATAGCTCTGTTCATTAAGAAGTTAAGTCTAAGAAACTTAATACATGTTTATATCTTAACAACTTAGGGGCCATTGGAAAAATAATACACATAATTTGAAAGAAAATATTATTTTATCTTATAGTTACTTCCCATTGGTGGAAAATGTGCACCTGTTGGGCTTTGTGCAATTTCTTAATCCTTATTTCTTAATTCACATCTTCATTGTACATGCTTTTCATCACACCAACCATCGAAACTCCTGCCTTGCAAAGAGGTGACGTTACCAAAAGGATTATAGTGTGATCTAATGTTGAAACTATTAATTATGCCAGCTAACATTATAGCTGTGTTTGACAGATGTTAAGTATCTCAGTTTCCTTCAAAGTTGGAACTATCTTGTGGTGTCCCATGAGTTTGGTTGGTCTCCAGGGGCACCTTCATACAGTTTCTGAACCATGTTAAGATAAAGATGGCAGGTTGCATGATACACAATAACTTATGTATGAGTAAATCAGCATGATTTTTCTCAGAAGGGATTAAGGGGCATAGCATAAATGGAGAACATTAGAATAGTTCAGTTGAGTCAATTATTAGGCACATATAATGGTTGTAAAAAGAGTTGTAAGAAAAAAAATAATCATTGAAAAGAACTCTATGGGGGAGAGCCAGAGGAGCAAGATGGCAGAGGAGTCAGACACCAGATATCATTGGGTCCCAGGAGTTCAGCCAGTCATCAAACCAGTCTGAACACCTACAAACCCAACAGGAGATCGAAGAGAAGAGCAGCAATTCTAGGAACAGAAAAGTGACCACTCTCTGGAAGGCAGGATGTGTGGAGAAGTGAATCCAAGGCAACATTTGGGAAGACAGATCACGGGGGGCGGGACCGGCTCCCGGGCAGTAGTTGGGCAGCAGAGCACAAAATTGGAACCTCTAGAAGTCTGCTCCACTGAGGATGTTCACCCAGAGGCTAACTGGGGAGTGGAACCCTCATGGGGACAGTGTGGTCTCAGGACCCATGGGGTCACAGACGGACCTGGGGTGCCTGAGAACAGCAGAACTCCCAGGTGTCAGAGCAGGGATGAAGAGATGGGAGACGAGGAGATGGCTGCCAAGGCGGGATGAGGGGGGCTCTCAGCTCAGGGTTACCTTATACCATGACAAAAGGCACAGTCAGACCACTGCTCTTCATGCAGGGACTGCACAAGTGGCAGATCCAGGGAGACCCCCTCCTTCCTCTACCAGGAGGAGGGGCACAGGAACACTCTGCAGGAATCTGCTGGGTTTGGAGACTTTAAATAGGGCCGTGGGCAGGAGACAGAAATGCTTGGTCACAGGCTGGGTAAGCACAAAGTACAGCTGGAGACAGGAAGACAGGAGTGATTGATTGCTTTTCTCTGAGGGTGCACTGAGGAGGGGGGGCCCGAGCTCTCGGCTCCTCTGGGTCGAACACTGGGAGGCTATAATCTTCATTCCCATCCTCCAAAGATGGAGGGAAAGCATTCAGGGAACAAAAGGTCCCAAGACCAAACCCAAGAAGATTGCTTAGCCTGGGCCCTAGCAAGAGCGGGGCAAAGACATCTGCGAATCACTACAACAGGCCCCTTCCCCAGAAGATCTGCAAGAACATCCAGCCAAGACCAACTTCACCGATTAATGAGAACTGTGGAACTCCAGAGCTAGGGAAATGCACCAAGTAGAATTCATGGCTTTTTTCCCATGATTCTTTCGTCTTTCAAAGTTAATTTTTTTTAAATTTTGGGATGCCTGGGTGTCTCAGTTGGTTAAGCGACTGCCTTCGGCTCAGGTCATGATCCTGAACTCCCAGGATCGAGCCTCACATTGGGCTCCCTGCTCGGCAGGAAGCCTACTTCTCCCTCTCTCACTTCCCCTGCTTCTGTTCCCTCTCTGGCTGTGTTTCTCTCTGTCAAATAAATAAAAATCTTTAAAAAAAATTTTTTTTAATTTTATTTTTTTCTTATTCTATTTTTTAAGTTTTTTTCTCTTTCCTATTTTAGCATTTTTAAACTATTTTATCCTACCAATACTTTTTAAGAAATCTTTTTAAATTTTCATTGTTGTAGTCATATTCTATCCCTTCATTGTTTTTAAGCTTATTTTTTGTATACACATAGGTTTTTCTTTCTTTAAAATGTTGGAATATGGTCTCTTCTAATAGATCAAAATAGACTTTAAATCTAGTGCATAGCTTTGTTCTAGTCTCCAGCCTCATCATATTCTTTCCTCGTTCATTTTTTCTTTTTTCAACCAACTTCTTATCAATCCCTGTTTTAGAATCTTTTTTAATTTTCACCTTTACAGTCATATTCTGTCCCTTCATCATGTATACCCTTATTTTTGTACATATATCAGTCTTTCTTTCTTTAAAATTTTGGGAGGGAGTTTCTTCTAACAGATCAAAAAACACCACAAATCAAGTGTGTAGCTCTGTTCTAGTCATCTGTCTAATATATATATATATATATATATTATGTATAAGTATTATAAAATCAGTCTAATATATATATAATGTATATACATACATAATATATATATTGCCCCTCCTTTCTTCTCCCCCTGGTTTTGAGTCTCTTCTGATTTGATTAGTATCTATTGTTATGGGGTTGTTGCTACCCTTTTAGTATTTATTCTCTCATTCATCTATTCCTATCTGGATAAAATGTCAAGGTGGAAAAACTCACCTCAAAAGAAAAAAGAGCAAGAGGCAGTACCGATGGCTAGAGGCCTAATCAATAGAGATGTTAGTAATATGTCAGAACTAGAGTTCAGAATGACAATTATCAAGGTGCTAGCTGGGTTTGAAAAAAGCATAAAAGATAGTATAGAATCCCTTTATGAAGAAATAAAAGATCTAAATTCTAACCAAGTGGAAATAAAAAATGCTATTAATAAGGTGCAATAAAAAATGGAGGCTCTTTACTGCTAGGATAAATGAGGCAGAAGAGAGAATTAGTGATATAGAAGACCAAATGATAGAGAATAAAGAAGCTGAGTAAAAGAGAGACAAACAACTACTGGATCACGAGAGGAGAATTTGAGAGATAAGTGATACCATAAGATGAAACAATATTAGAATAATTGAGATACCAGAAGAAGAAAGAGAAAGAGGGCAAAAGGTATAGTGGAGCAAATTACAGCAGAGAAGTTCTGTAATTTGGTGAAGAGAACAAACATTAAAATCCAGAAGGCAGAGAGGACCCCCCTCAAAATCAATAAAAATGGGTCCACACCCCATAATCTAATAGTAAAACTTACAGGTCTCGGTGACAAAGAAAATTCTGAAAGCAGTTCAGGACAAGAGGTCTGAAACTTACAATGATAGAAATATTAGATAGGCAGCAAACCTATCCACAGAGACCTGGCAGGCCAGAAAGGAGTGGCATGATATATTCAGAGCACTAAGTGGAAAAATATGCAGCCAAGAATACTATATCCAACTAGACTGTCACTGAAAATACAAGGAGAGATAAAAAGCTTCCAGGACAAATAAAAATTAAAATAATTTGCAAACACAAAATCATCCCTACAGGAAATATTGAGCAGAGCCCTCTAAGCAAAGAGAGAGCCTTCAAGTACCAGACCAGAAAGGAACAGAGGCAATACATAGTAACAGTCACCTTACAGGCAATACAATGGCACTAAATTCATATCTTTCAATAGTTACCCTGAATGTAAATGGGCTAGATGCCCAATGAAAATACACAGGGTCAGAATGGATAAAAATACAAGACCCATGATATGCTCAAGACCCATGATATGCTGTCTGCAAGAAACTAATTTTATACCCAAAGATAACTCCAGATTTAAAATAGGGATTGGAATACCATTTATCATGCTAATGAACATCAGAAGAAAGCTGGAGTGGCAATCCTTATATCAGACAAATTAGATTTTAAGCCAAAGACTATAATAAGAGATGAGGAAGGACATTATGTCATAATTAAAGGGTCTGTCCAACAAGAAGATCTAACAATTTTAAACATCTAGGGCCCTAACATGGGAGCAGCCAATTATATATATAAACCAATTAATAACTAAATCGAGGAAACACATTGCAATAATTTGACAACAGTAGGGGACTTTAACATCCCCCTCAGTGAAATGGACAGATAGATCATCTAAGCCAAAGGTCAACAAAGAAATAAAGGCTTCAAATGACACACTGGACAGATGTACATCACAGATATATTTAGATCATTCCATCCTAAAGCAACAGAATACACATTCTTCTCTAGTACACATGGAACATTCTCCAGAATAGATCATATCCTGGGTCACAAGTCAGGTCTCAACCGGTACCAAAAAGATTGGGATCATTATCTGCATATTCTCAGACCACAATGTTTTGAAACTAGAACTTAACCACAAGAGGAAAGTTGGAAAGAACTCAAATACATGGAGGCTAAAGTGTATCCTACTAAAGAATGAATGGGTCAACCAAGAAATTAACAAAGAATTAAAAAATTCATTGAAAAAAAAATGAAACACAACTGTTCAGAATCATGGGGACACAGCAAAAGCAGTCCTGAGAGGAAAGTATATAGCAATACAAGCCTTTCTCAAGAAACAAGAACGGCCTCAAATACACAACCTAACCCTACACCTAAAGGAGCTGGAGAAAGAACATCAAAGAAAGCCTAACCCAAACAGGAGAAGATAAATAATAAAGATCAGAACAGAAATTAATGAACTACACACCCAAAGAACAGTAGAACAAATCAATGAAACCAGGAGCTGGTTCTTTGAAAGAATTAACAGAATTGATAAACCCCTGGCCAGACTTATCAAAAAGAAAAGAGAAAGGACTCAAATTAATAAAATCATGACTGAAAGAGGGGTGATCACAACCAACAGCAAAGAAATACAAACAATTATAAGAACATATTATGAGGGGTGCCTAGGTGGCTCAGTTGGTTAAGCGACTGCCTTCAGCTCAGGTCATGATCCTGGAGACCCGGGATCGAGCCCCACATCAGGCTCCCGGCTCAGCGGGAAGCCTGCTTCTCCCTCTCTCACTCCCCCTGCTTGTGTTCCCTCTCTAGCTGTATTTCTCTCTGTCAAATAAATAAATAAAATCTTAAAAAAAAAGAACATATGATGAGCAACTACACATCAGCAGATTTGACAATCTCAAAGAAATGGATGCATTCCTAGAGACAAATAAACTACCAAAACTGAACCAGGAAGAAATAGAAAACCTGAACAGACCCATAACCAGTAAGGAGGTTGAAGCAGTCATCAAAAATCTCCCAAAAAACAAGATCCCAGGGCCAGATGGCTTTCCAGGGGAATTCTACCAAACATTTAAAGATTTAAAGAAGAATTAATACCTACTTTCCTGAAACTTTTCCAACAAATAAAAATGGAAGGAACTCTTCCAGACTTATTTTATGAGTCCAGCATTACCATGATCCCAAAGCCAGACAAAGACCCCACCAAAAAGGAGAATTGCAGACTAATATCCTTGATGAACACAGATGCAAAAATTCTCACCAAAATACTAGTCAATAGGATCCAACAGTACATTAAGAGGATTACTCGCCACAACCAGGTGATATTTATTCCTGGACTGTAAGGTTGGTTCAACATCCGCAAATCAATCAATGTGATATAGTACATTAATAAAAGAAAGAACAAGAACCATATAATACTTTCAATAGATGCTGAGAAAGCATTTGACAAAGTACGGCATCGTTTCTTGATCAAAACTCTTTACAGTGTAGGGACAGAGGGTACATACTTCAATATCAGAAAAGCCATCTTTCTTTTTAGATTTTTTATTTATTTGATAGAGAGAAACACAGCCAGGGAAGGGAACAAGCAGTGAGAGTGAGAGAGGGAGAAGCAGGCCTCCTGCTGAGCAGGCAGCCCGATGAGGGGCTAGATCCTGGGACTGCAGGATCATGACCTGGACTGAAGGCAGAGGCTTAACCACTGAGCCACCCAGATGCCCCTCATAAAAGCCATCTTTGAAAAACCCACAGCAAATATCATTCTCAATGGCTGAAAAAGTGAGCTTTTCCCCTAAGGTCAGGAATATGGCAAGGCTGTCCACTATCACCACTGCTATTCAACATAGTACTAGAAGTCCCAGCCTCAGCAATCAGACAATAAAAAGAAATAAAAGACATCCAAATTGGCAAAGAAGAAGTCAAACTCTCACTCTTTGCATATGATATGATACTTTATGTGGAAAATCCAATAGACTCCACTCCAAAACTGCTAGAACTCATACAGGAATTCAGTAAAGTGACAGGATATAAAATCAATGCAGAGAAATCAGTTACATTTCTATACACCAATGGCAAGACAAAAAAAACCGAAATTAAGGAGTTGATCCCATTTACAATTGCACCCAAAACCATAAGATGCCTAGGAATAAACCTAACCAAAGAGGCAAAGACTCTGTACTCAGAAAACTATAAAGTACTCATGAAAGAAACAGGAAGACACAAAGATATGGAAAAGCTTTCCATGCTCATGGATTGGAAGAACAAATGTTATGAAAATATCTATGCTACCTAAAGCAATCTACACATTTAATGCAATACTTATCAAAATACCATCAAATTTTTTCAAAAAAATTTAACAAATAATCCTAAAATTTCTATGGAACCAGAAAAGATCATGAATAGCCAGAGGAATGTTGAAGAAAAACAAAGTTGGCAGATCACAATTCCAGACTTCAAGCTCTATTACAAAGCTGAAATCATCAAGACAGTATGATACTGGCACAAAAATAGACACATAGATCCATGGAACAGAGTAGAGAGTCCAGAAATGGACCTTCAACTCTATGTCAACAAATCTTTAACAAAGCAGGAAAGAATGCCCAATGGAAAAAAGACAGTCTCTTCAAATGGTGTTGGCAAAATTGGACATCCACATACAGCATAATAAGACTGGACCATTTCCTTACACCATACACAAAAACAGAGTCAAAATAGATGAAAGACTTTAATGTGAGACAGGAATACACCAAAATCCTTGAGAAGAACACAGGAAGCAACCCCTTTGACCTCAGCCGCAGCAACTTCTTCTTAGAAACATCACCAAAAGCAAGGGAAGCAAGAGCAAAATTGAACTATTGGGACCTCATCAAGATCAAAAGCTTTTGAACAGCTAAGGGAACAGTCAACAAAACTAGAGAGAACCAACAGAACTGGAGAAGATATTTGCAAATGACATACCAGATGAAGGGCTAGTTTCCAGAATCTATAAAGAACTCAAATTCAACACATAAAGAACAAATAACCCAATCAAGAAATAGGCAGAAGACATGAAGACATTTCTCCAAAGAAAACATCCAAATGGCCAAGAGACACGAAAAAATGCTCAACATCACTCAGCATCAGGGAAGTACAAATCAAAACCACAGTGAGATACCACCTCACACCAGTCAGAGTGGCTAAAAATAGTAAGTCAGGAAATGATAGATGCTGGAGAGGATGCAGGGAAAAGAGAACCCTCCTCCATTGTTGGTGGGAACGCAAGCTGGTGAGCTACTCTGGAAAACAGTATGGAGATTCCTCAAAAAGTTGAAAATAGTGCTACCCTACAACCCAGGAATCGCACTATTATCGTATTTACCTTAAAGATACAAATGTAGTGATCCAAAGGGGCACATGCACACAAATGTTATAGTAGCAATGTCTACAATAGCCAAACTGTGGAAAGAACCTAGATTTCCATAAACAGATGAATGGATAAAGAAGATGTGGTACACACACACACACACACACACACTGAAATATTACTCAGCCATCAAAAAGAATGAAATCCTGCCATTTGCAATGGTGTGGATGGAATTGGAGGGTATTATGTTGAGCAAATAAGTCAATCAGAGGAAGACAATTATCATATGATCTCTCTGATATGAAGAATTTGAGAAGTGTGTGGGGGGTCATTGCAGATAGGGATGGAAAAAATGAAACAATATGGGATGGCAGGGAGACAACCAGAAGAGACTTTTAATCTTAGGAAACAAACTGAGGGTTGCTGGGGGGTTGGGCGGAAGGGATAAGGTGGCTGGGTTATGGACATTGGGGAGGGTATGTGTTATGGTGAGTGCTGTGAATTGTGTAAGACTGATGATTCACAGACCTGTAACCCTGAAGCAAATAACACATTATATGTTAATAAAACAAACAAACAAATAAATAAATGAAAAGAAAAAGAAAGAAAGAAAGAAACAAAAACCCCAGTGAGTCTTTCAGCCTTCTCCACACTGGTGTCTGCCACTGGGGTCGCTTTGGTGACTCCAACATGCTATTACTCCTGATCTCCCAGAGCACCTGGGGATGCATCTGAGCAGTACCCTAACCTAGAGACAATGAGGAATGTAAGTTAAAACCCATGTTTGTGACTACAGTTGATAAGACTGTATGTGCAATTCACTTTTGCTAAGAGTAGAATTTACATGGTCTCATCAAAAAATAAAAAATATTAGAAGACTTCTATGGGAAAGTTCAGTCTGAAAGGATGGATACAAAGTATGTTGAGATGAGTAAAGTAGGTATGTCAAGGGCTTAAAGAAGCCAGACCAGTGGCAAGGCAAGAAGGGGTGACCACTCAATGTGGCTTTGAATGAGACTGTTCTGCCAGGGTGTAAATATTGGGTCAGTGTTGGAGAGATGCTCATGAGAGAATCTTCTCCTGTAACCTAGTACAAGATGTTGAGGACTTAGAATTCATTAGCCAGTATCTGGGGGAATATGGGAAGGAGACAGAGCTGGGGAGGACCTACCTCTTTTCTTCTTAGGATCTTGCTCTATCCATCCATATTTTCCCCTTCTCTACTATAACTTTGTTGTTGCCTAATTGCTTCTTTTTTGTCAGCAGGAGCACTGAAATATAACTGCTTGTTACTCCTACAAATGATGCGTGTTCTTGCTCAACATTCTCCACATTATAGAACCCATTGGGTGATTCTCAGTCACTGCCCTACCAAATGCTCAAAATCTTGCCTCTGCTTCCTGTCTTCTCTCTGGATTCCCTTTCTTCATCTCCTTTGTGGATTTCTCTTCTTCTGTTAGCTCTTTAAATATGCATTTTCTTTACAGCTCACTGCCAGCCTGTAAATGGAGCCCATCCTCAAAGTGGGTTCTCCCTTTACTTATTAGCCCTTTCTCCAGTCAGGCTCTCACCTCACACTTACACTCAATCATGCTGAGTCTGCTGCCACACTTCAACTGACCACAATCTTTTATGCCTCTGTGCCCTTGCACAACATACTCCTTTTCTCCTTGACTAGCCATGTGGTCTGTACAGACTAATACAAAATGGAAACACTGAGCTTCTTGCCCAAAAACTACTATGAATTTCAAGATGGTGACATAGGAGCACTAAACCAAAGCAGATCCTTCCTAAGTGAGGCCGAGTGCCTACTGAGGTCACACACTGCCTCACCTCCTCCTCACCCTCCAACATTCGTCTCAAGCACTCTCTCTCCAAGGAAACCTGCCTCACCACCTATCTCACCCATCTAAACCCACTTTCTCTGCCTCCCACTCCTCTGTATACGTAAACCCTGGTTCTCTCACTGTAGATGCTGCCCTCCTGACTGAATGGGATATTCTTGGTAGCAGAGATTATGTGTCTTTGTATCTTCAGCACTTTGGACCATGCTTAGTTAAATTCAGTCCCCAGTGAATACAGGGAATATGGAGGGGGCAGAGAGTAGAAAGTAAAATGTACAAGGACATAGATTTGGACGATGAGAAAAAGAGAACACAAATCCAAAGATATGATTCCACGTGAACTACATGGCAGTTCAGGGAGGCAGAATGGGGAGGAAAATTACAAGCTGAAGGGAGCTGATAATACAGCACAGAACTGGTTGAAAATTCAGAAGTCTGACCTCTACTTCAATGGCCCTTGTTGAATTTGTTTTTAAGTTTCCATACAAAATTACAAATGAGAAAAGGAGCATACCCTTCCATTTTTATTAATCTTGCTAAAAGCAAAACTAAAACAACAGCGTACATCTACTCAGATGCGTACTATTAAGCACCTGCTCTTTGTCCTATTGTAAGGAGGCGATGGTGTGTCCTGTGGAAGAGGTAGTGTGTTAGAAAGTCATGAAATCTTCTCATGTATTTTCACCATTCGCCCATCTCCTGCCTTACAAACCTTTCCAGGTTAGACATCTCACGGGGGGCAGGCGTGATGACCGGCGTGCCACCCTATGGTGCCACCACAGGCCACTGCACGCATTTCTCAGGCACATGACGGTATGTGTGGCTGAACCAGCTGAGTGGTACAACCAGGGCCAGGGTAATCTATGTACCACAGTCAGCGCATCCTGGTGATTTCTTTGACATTCAGTCTTAATTCTATAAAACCAGGGTAATCTATATACCACAGTCAGAGCATCCTGGTGATTTCTTTGACATTCAGTCTTAATTCTATAAAACCCATGTCTCATGAAACCTGTGTTTAAAAATATCTTGCATCTGATCATCCTGCTATCAAACTGGCTGCAAGTGAGCCTCTACATTTTTTAATAAAGGAGCATACTGTTGGCAGTAATACCACAGCAAGAGTCCAGAACTCTATGCCAGCATCATCAAATTTCTCAGAGGTGTAGTTTTATGCAACAAATCTGTCTGCAGAACCTGAGGGGGGAAAACAACCACAGGCAAATGAGTTGAAAACCATTAATATGAGAACAGTTCATAAATTGTATGTGTGGTTTGGTGCTCTGATTGTTAGATTTTTTTAAATGTAGAAACTTCTCAAAAATAAGAGATAACAAGAGAAATAGGTGATTGTTAAAAAGCATACTGGCTTTCTCTGGTTAGTCCTGAGCTAGGGGGCAGAAAGAGGCTAGAAGGTCACTGTTATCAGGGTCCTGATGGTTTGTAATGATCCCTGTGGACGTTGCAGTTCGGTGTCCCACTGCCATGTATGATCTGGGATTGTCTACATGCATATTCAGTCTCTTGAGGATTATTAATTCTCAAGAAGACCTCATGAGTAGTTATATCTAACACTGAAGACTCACAGGATTTAGGATACGATGGGAGAAAAGAGTGAAGGGCGCATTGTCATTTTTAGTGCCTCCTATGTGACAAGAACTACTTATAGTACTTATTTTTATATATTTGAAATTGAAAATAAAAAAAATATATTCCTCACATCACCTTGAGGTGCAGAAATGGACTCACAAGAACTCAGGTAGAAAATGGCAGATTAAGGGTCTTAAAAGTGCTGATTTTATTTGGCAGAAGAGGGCTTGCAATGATTTCTAATGCTCCATATGTGTATGATTCTATTATGAGAATACTGGTGTAAATTTTTTCCAGTGCTTTAATCATGAGTAGCAAAACCCAACTCCAGCTTTCTTCCACAACAGGAGAGATTTCCTTTCCAGGACAATGTTCACAGTTGGACCCAGATATACAAGGAGGTCACCAAGGCACCGTTTCCCTAAGTGTCAGGTTCCTTCTGAAGCTGATGGTTCTTCTGTGGCTGAAAAATGCCAGAAAACAACCAACCATCCCCGGGAAGGCTAAATGCTTTCCTCATCCACAAATGGGAAGGAGACAGAGACACAGATTACAGATGGAGAGAGGCCTTCCTACTGTGTTTTTTTTTCTCCTCAGAAGCGCTAAGAAACTTTATTTTTCCCCAAGAAGAGGGAGGAATGGATACCATGTCCAATATAATAAAAGAGGAAGACAACTTTCTTATATTAGTACTTACATTATGGAAGAGTAAAGAGGATACTATCAATGAAGGGACACTGTCATCTCAAAGAATTTCTAAAGTGTCAATTTTTATGATTTCTTCAAAGGTTCAAGATATAGGATTCTAAATTTTAATGTTTTAAGAGATTAACATTTTCTGATTAATAAAATAGATTCATGTCCAATGCCCCCCACCAAAAAAAAAGAAAAAAATTAAAATCACTATAATCTCTGTGCTCAGAGAAAACCACCAATAACATTTTTGGTATGTTTCCTTTCAATCTGTTATATGTGCATATTATATTATAATTGAAAATGCCAATTCTCAGCTGTATTTATGTATCCTAACTCTCAGGTTCTGATTCACTAACATTGTAATTCATTGTAATATGCGATTTGCTGTAATTTTTTTCCTTATTTTTTTACATTATTTCCAGTGCTTTCAAATGAATGTTTATTTCAGTTATTCTAGTTCAGTAATACCAAAACTTAAGTCATTAGGGTTTCTTAACTTGGCTGTGACCACAGTGAGCATAGTTTTATAGAGCTCTGATTGTTGATGTTTTGCAGTCCTCATACCTCATTTATCCAGTAATTAATTGAAATAATGATTTACAATACTAAAAAGCTAGAATTCATTGTTTTGGTTATGTTGACTTTTATGGTTATTTTTATTGCATTTTGCTCTAGAAAAATATGGCATGTGAAATTTTTGCTTGGAGAAAATTGATCATTTGTTATAATACAGTATATGAGTTATCCCTTGGATATAAAATCATTTTTTGTGACATTACCACGGGGCATAGAAATGAAATACTATTCCTTGAGGATAGTGCCCAATATGTGTCTCACAGGCTGGGGGTTTGGAAGCAGACCCCAAGACGGATGTCTAGGGTAGGTAGGGGAGGAAACAGGAATGGGCTGAGGGTACAGTTAGAGTGTATGCAAGTCCAAAAGGAGGAGAGTTATTCAGAACTGGGGGGAAAGGCCAGACTTTATTCTCTCCCCATAAGTCACTGGAATTAGTTGCCCCAGGAAGGTTGTACCTGGAGCAAGGAGCTCTCAGATGAGGCAAAGCCTGAAGGAGCTGGCCAGTAGATGTGAAGTGCTGACGGCTGGGGCAAAAAGTCTACCTTAGAAGAACAATGGATTTTCTTTGTTTTGACCACCATATAGTAGAATATTGTCGTGAATTCTATCACTCAGACTTTTTATATTTTCGACTCAGTATTTATTGTATCTAAATGCCCATGCCCTCTTCACTTGGTTTCTCCAATATAATTATAATACATCATTTTAATGAAATGAAATGTTATCCACTAATCTACAGACCTTATTCCAATTTTGTCAACTGTCCAACTATATTGCTCTTTTTGTTGCTGTTGTTCCAGGAAAGAATCCCCATGCATATTGACTATCTGGTACCTCTTGCCCTCTCCAGTCTGGGAGAGCTTATCAGTTTTTATAGGTCCTTCAGGAGCCTGAAATTTGGAAATATGAAGTCTAGGCCAGTTAGGTTCCAGAATGGTTTGGCTTGTCTGAGGTTTTGGTTAAACTCAGGTGAGAGACTGTTCTATAGGGATGCCACTGTGGTGCTGCCTTTCTCAGTGCACTGAGTCAGAAGTGATATGGTGGTAATGCGTTTCATTACTGATGTTAACTTTGACTACCTGGATAAAGTACAATTTTAACTTCTCTCTTTGTCATTAATAAGCACCTTGTTGATGATATTTTAGAGTATATAAATTCTCTGCTTCTCTTTATACTTTTGCCCAGTAATTGTAGCATCTCTGGTAATTCTTGTCTGAAACAAACTTGATGGTAATGTTTGTAAAGGAGGACTTTCTATTGCCATCATCATTCCTTCTTTATATGTCGGAATTACAGTTTAAAAAAAAGCTTTACCTTCTCCCTATTTTTTTTTATATCAGGGGAGACTTATAAAACATCCATTTGTTTATGAATTATAATTCATTACTATCAATTATTTGTAGCTCAAATTGTCCCACATTCTCCTGATATTTGTAAATATTTTGGTCTACAATTTTCCAACATGTTTTTAAGCACAACAATTTATGCTTTTTTACATTTTCCCAATTTTATTGACCAATGAAATTCTACTAATAACAGTGAAATAAGTTTCTTCATGTAGTTATATGACACAGTTTAACAAAATCTGTTCTTCTGTACTTACAGATTTTCAAAATGTTATGAAAAGTACATGAATCATTACATGTATATAGTTCTTTGCTTCAATGGTCTTGACTTACTACTCATTCCTTCTGCATCTGTAAAAAATAATATAACCCCTTCTTCTAAAAAAAAAAGCCATCAAAGCAGGAGAATAGTATAGATAAAACTGATCCATTCAGGTGAGTTTTAAGTAGACTTTTAAAATCAGCAATATAAAAATAAATGTAGGAGAAATTAAAGTCTACTCAAAAAATCCAGCTTTCAATAAATTGTAATGTTTATCAAGAGAAAATAGTCCTCATTTTTTAAAAAGTTTTCTGCCTCCAACATGACTGTGTCTGGCAGTAATATTCTAACCCCTGTGTTGTTTCTATTTTCACTTGCTTGTAGTTAATCTAGTTCTTCATTTTCCTATGCTAATGTGATTTTTCCATAGTCGTTATGTTCCCCTGGTCATTTTAATAAGAGGAAATTTGCACATCCACGCCCGTGTTACCATCTGACTTCAAACTCCTTATGTTTGTTTCTAACAAATTACTATCTGTTAATACACAGAAAATTTATGGTGGTGATGAGAATGAGTCTGGAAAGGATATGGTTTGAGGTTTATAAAGTAAACTCAGCTAATGTTGGTCCTGACTAATAAATCAACTTCTAATGCTCTGCTATCAAACACTAATTAATTCTTCCTTTCCTCCCTCATATTAATTTCATGTCATTCCAAGTCTTTAGGGGAGAGTGCTTGCAGCTTTCAGCAGGAACAGTCATGCCTTGCCAGAGATTTTTATTAATTGCAGTAAATGCAGTGATTTTGGACAACCAAATTTAGAAAAGAAAGATGAGTTTGGAAGACAGTTCCCCCCTTTGGCAAGTATGATATTTCAGGATCTCAATAAATCTTTTTGAATCTAATAGAACTGGAAGTAATTTTTCACACCTTTTCTAATACTCAGATAATTTGGTAATCCAATTACAAGGATCCTTATAGTCCAATGTTCATGTTAGCACTAATTTCAAAATACAAAATAAGTTCAACAAATCAGTTCACTAACCCTAGTCCTAAGAGGATATTTCACTCTAATGACAAAGACATATTTATACATAATTTATATTAATACATGGCTAAAATAGCCTTTAAATATTTAAAATCTGGTAGCCAGCTGAATCTCCTGTATGCAATTATAAATGCCTTTCTGGGATATTTTAAATTTTTCTGAGTTTACTGATTTGAAAGGCCATTCATAAATCACATAATGGAATCTTTCTAAACAATATGATATAGTGAGGAATTAAATACAAAGTCAGGGTATTATATAGCTTGAATGGCTGAGATTATCATGTAAACTTAAACACCTTGGCCATTCATCATACTTTGTTATGCATGAAATGTGAGACAGATACTCTCCTGCTTTCTTCCACATATATTATGGAAACAGAAATAGTGTAAGGGGAAGACCTGGGTAGTAAACTGCCTCAGATGTCTACACGGTCCTGCAGTAATGCACTCTCTGTGAGTCCACGACCTAAACCACACACAAGTCAAGGTTAGGATTTGGAGACGGTGGCAGCAAATGACAGGACTGCTTCTGTGGAGAGGAAGAGCTTTCCTTGGGCCAGAAACAGGACAGAGCCGGGTTCTCTATCCAAACTAACGCTAGCTCCTGAGTGTGCTGGTTTTTCATCTCTTTTCAAGCAATTTAAAATTCCGGGAGTGCATAAAAGTTTTTAGATGTGTTCTGAAATGCTTGGAGAGGAGCCTTCCTAGTCTTGTTAAGATCTGAGAACTCTGGAGCTGGCAGGTCCTGCTGTTGGAGTGGGGAATGACTGCAAGGCCAGCAGTGGGCCACAGCCTTGGGCCTGGGTGCTTTGGCGTAAATATCCAACCTGCCTGAGGTTGGTTGGTCTATTGGTTCAAACTTACGACCCAAGGCTCCTTTGGGATGGTAAACCAAGGCGGGCAAAAGGATGTGCAATGACGCTGTACAAACCCTGTGCCGAAAGGAATACACTTGGTTGGGGAAACGATTATTTTCACATCACCAAGGGAACATGTAGCATAAATAAAAGGTAAAGAAGCTTCCAAATGTTAAAAATACAAACCAGGAAAAACACACATACTCAGCAAATTGAGCTCAAGGTGTGTAAAATTCAAAGAAAGATAAAGTACTATAAAAGCTGTTGGTCTAGGGTCACTATACCTCTTAGATGACAAGGCGCTGAAGGTGACAGTAGGCATACCCTTGGTTAGACTATTCATTTAAACAGTAGATGTTCAAATAAATTAATTCTGCTAGGAGATAGCAGGGTAAAGCACAGATCAAGCTTTTCCTTTAGGTTTCAGTTTGGATTGCTGGATGTGACAACTTGTGAGTGTTTCAGCTTTAGTTTCTATTTTATTAGCAGAGTAGGCTATGAGCACCCCAAACGTCATGTGGAACTCACAGGTTAGGTACATGTGTCATTACCTCTAAATACCCAGAGAATCTTCTACTTGCTCAGCAACATTATGTTCTCTCAGTTTCTACAGCTACACAATGAGGGATCAAAAGATTTCTTGTTTCTTAAGACTTCTCTTTGAAATTCAATTTATTAAGGAAGTGTTAATATTTCTAGTACTTAGAGGTTGTATTAAAAACAGAGACTTCTGGAGGGACATTTGGCTGAAAGGGTGTCATTCTAAGACACTGTTAGAATTTCTAGCACATTTTTGGATTTTTCATAGCACATACAACTAAACGCCACTTAACAGAGGTACCTGAATTCTTGTTGTATCTTCCACAAGGGTGTCAGGGACTTAGAGTCAGAACCCTTGTTTCATGATTGTTTTATCCCCTACAATAGCTTTTTACAATATTTATTCCTTGATGTTAACAGGGTTTAAGAGGAATGAAAAAAAAATCTATTCATGTAAGACTAGGGGAAGTCTGTTAAGGAAATTTAAACAAATTTTAAAATTTCAGGTCCTATAAGTCTTCAAAAGCTGGGTAAGTTCTGATGTAAACTCAAATATATTTCATTGAAAAAAAAAGACTGAAAAAACACTGAAGTATTTTGACATTGCCCCAATAAAGACACAGAATATTTTCTTTATCTCATAAGACCCTTTGGGCCCTGAGCTGTCATTGCCCTCCTTTACCCCAGGAATAGATAATCACTGCTTTGCTTTCAGCAAATACAAAACTTTTGCCTGTTTTAGAATGCCATACGGTAGAACTATAACATATCCTCTTTTGTATCTATCTGTCTTCCTTTGCTCATTTTTGATATACACATTATAAATAAAAACAAGACATTCATGTTTATTGCCCAGAACTGTTTTATTGAGTGAACACACCACAGTTGATTGACTGTGTGTGGACATCTGGGTTGATTTTGGCTTAAGCTATGAAGTATAAAGTTACTTTCTACAAGTCTTCAGTGACACGATCTCATTTCTCTTCAGTAAATATCAAA